>PVKA01009725.1:33892-67335 GCA_004027165.1 Ctenomys sociabilis | reverse complement strand
TAAATGCTTCAAACTTATCATTCTTAATAGCTGAGTAATACTCCATTATATAGAAATACCACATCTTTTTCAACCATTCCTCATGTGATGGACATCTTGGTTGTTTCCAAGATTTTGCTATCACACATTGTGCTGCTATAAACATAGGTATACATATATCTCTATGATACAATGTATCCAAATCCTTTGGGAAAATTCCTAGTAGGGGGATAGCTGGCTTGAATGGGATTTCTAGTCCAAATCTTTTGAGGAGTCTCCACACTGACCTCCACAATGGTTATACCAGTCTACGTTCCCACCAGCGGTGGAGAAGTGTTCCCTTTTCCCCACAACCTCTCCAACATTTGTTGTTCATTGATTTCCTTATGATAGCCATTCTTTCTGGAGTGAGATGGTATCTCAGTGTTTTGTTTATTTGCATTTCACGAATGGCTAGCGATGTAGAGCATTTTTTCATATATTTATTCGCTTCTTTAATTTCGTCCTCTGAGAAGTGTGTATTCATCTCAGATTCTAATTTCTGAATTGGGTCTTTAAATTTGAGGAACCTGTTGTATCTTAGTTCTTTATATATTCTAGACAGTAGTCCTCTGTCTGACTGCTTATTAGTTAGGGTTTTTTCAAAATTTGTGGGTTGTCTTTTCACTCTGTTGACAATTTCTTTTGACATGCAGAAGCTCTTTAAGAAGAGTTGATCCCAGTCATTGATTCTTTCAAGTGCTTCCCATGCGAATATGTGTTTGTTCATGAACGGTTTACCTACCCCTATGTCTTCAAGAGTTCCTCCTACTTTCTCTTCCAGGAGATTGAGTTTTTCTGTTTTAATGTTTAGATCTTTAATCCATGTTGACTTTAACATCACTTTTCGAATATCCTCTATTTTTTGTCAGTGTCTTCTTGAGAAGCAGTTATTAATTCTTTTACTTCAAAGATTATTTCCAATCTGATTTCCTCTATATATTTCTGCATTTGATTCTTTGCTTCAAATGCTATTAATTCAGAGATTCCTTTTTATTTCCGAGTTCCTTTATACCTTTCTACTGATGTTTTCTTTGCTTCTGACAGTGTTAATTCAAACATTTCTTTTTTATTTCAGAGATTAGCTTTGGTCTGAGTTCCTCTATACCTTTCTGCTGTTGTTTCTTTTCTTCAGACACTATTAATTCACACATTGCATCTGTGCTGATTACCTCTGCACTTGTTCTGGGTGGGCTCAGGATCTGTAATTGCATTTTGCTCTTTCTCTTTGTCATTTTGTATAACACTATCTTCTGACCTTTGGTGTAGAGCTTTGGTACAGTTATCACCTTAGCACCTAATAAAATTTGGGTGCTGATCTAGTAAGTTTGAGTTCATCCATTTGTTCCTGGTTTGGGTATGGATACTGTGCCTAGCTCCACCCTGCTCCAGCCCTTGGAGGTGAACCTCCTTTGCCCCTCTGGAAGATATTCTGTTCCTTGATTAGCTGGGTACTTTTGGCCCCTAGTCCCTCTGCAGGGACTTCAGGTACAAAGTTTCACACTAGGTTGTGTGCCATTCCTGTTCTGGGCCTGGAGAAGTCTAGGATGCACAGAGGAGGGCAGAAGCTCTCCCACACACTCACAGGGCCTGGGCCTGGGCAAGTCTGGAGGGGCCATGAGGTGTGGTGAAAGTTCTCACTCATGGTGGGCTTGGCCTGACCCCTGTGGAGTGGAGGGATCCTGAGAGCTCAGCGAAAGGTCTCACTCATGGGGCAAGTCTGGGCTTGATCTGGAGGGGTTCAGCAGGCGTAGGGCAGCCAAGAAGCTCTTCCACACACTCGCAGGCCTGGGCTTGTGTGGGGGTGGAGGGATCCTGAGAGCGTGGAGGAAGTTCTTACTCACAGGGGAGCTTGGGTTAGTTCAGAGAGGTCCAGTGGGCACAGGGGAGGGTAGAAGCTCTTCCACACACTGGCAGGCCTCTACATTTTAATATATCATATTAAATGGATGTATTATAGTTTTAGATCAGGTCAGGTGAAATACAATGTACTTAACTAAACTTTAGTTGGGGATAGTTAAGGTTTCCTTCAGTTTATCTCCAAAGCTATAGATGAACATATCACAGATATTTTTGTATATAAATATGTCTAAATGTATGCATTATGATTTGCCTATTAGAGATTCTGAGAAGTAAGTTTATTATTTCAAAAACTGGGAGCATTTTAAAGCTCTCAATAAAGAATATTAAACTTCTTTCTAAAGTTATTTTATTAATTTACCAGTAGTAGCTTTTGGTTTTGTGTTTTGGTGGGACCAGGGATTGAAACCAGGACCTTGCACTTGCCAGGTAAGATCTTATTTTACTGAGCTATCTTCCCAGCCACCTACCAGCAGTAGCTTCTAAGGGGAGAGAAAGTGTCAGATATCACAGGAAACAAGTGAAATTCAGTTTTCTCATTTACAAAAGGTTTGCTGATTTAAAGATCTAAGATTATTTGCTTCTGTAACAGATGGATAATATATTATGAATAAGATTTTCCAATACATGTTATTTTTATCATCTGTAAAAGAAAGATTGAGAAGTGGTTTGAGCAATGACTTAGAATTGTCATCACAAGTCATTAAGGATATATGTACTCTATGAGAATTTGCTCATCCTGTTTTGGAATGGGATTTTGTTAAATAAGTTTCAAATTTTACCTGTTAAGATTTTCCTTTGGATGTATTGTTTAACTTATATTTTACATTTTCAAGATGAAACATTGAAATGTATAAGTGGATGACAGTATAATTTGCTGAAATATTAAGTGTAAACTAATGTAATATGCTATGACAAGGACTTCTAAGTGACTTTCAAGCCTTTGCTCAAGGGATTACTATGAAATAATTATTTTTAGAAATGAAAAGTCTATTAAGAATAAATTATCAATGATGGGGAAAAAGTATAAAAAGATAAAGTATAAAAAATGATGCCAAAATACAAGCTTATGAAGCTTGTTGCCAACATGTTAATGAAGTTGTGTATTTATACTACTTGAGCAGATCCCTTGGGTCCTTTCTCAGAATAAATATCTTCAAGTACGGAAGTACCAACAAATGAAATAAAGGTGCTAACATGAATATTATCCTCAGGGTTTTGAAACAGTTGAGATATTGAGAGAAAGTTTAATGTGTGATACTATATTCAGACATGCTAAGATTGTGTCTATGGGTTCCCTATCTTTTTCTGTTTATAAAAAAAAGAGCAAATAAGAGATAAGTGCCTTGAGTGTACATAACAGTAAATTAAATTTTAAAGATCATGAAGTTTTGCCTCTCAGATAGCTTTGTTAAAATGTTGGTAAATCTAAGTTAAAACATAAAAATGTTGTAAGGTTGTATTTCTTTAATGAAACATTTTTATGACTACTTTGTATTTGTATAAGTTGCATTTAACTAGTTGATAAATATACTAATAGTCCTTGACTTTAGACAACTGTGCTAGAGAGAAAGTTTGAAAGTCTCCCAGTGGATTTTATGTAAACTTCTGTAGAATGAGACTTTTAAATCTAGGTCAGACTTAAAAAATATATATGGGTAGGTAAAGAATTTATGAACAAACATATATTCACACAGGAAACACTCAAAAAAATCAACAACTGGGATGAACACTTTTGAGGAGTTTCTGCATGTCAAAAGATATTGTCAACAGAGTGAAAAGACAACCCACAAATTTTGAAAAAATCCTAACTAATAAGCAGCCAGACAAAGGTCTACTGTCTAGAATATATAAAGAACTAAGATATAACAGGGCCCTCAAATTTAAAGACCCAATTCAGAAATTAGAATCTGAGATGAATACACACTTCTCAGAGGATGAAATTAAAGAAGTGAATAAATATATGAAAAAATGCTCCACATCACTAGCCATCTGTGAAATGCAAATAAAAACAACACTGAGATACCATCTCACTCCAGAAAGAATAGCTATCATAAGTCAACCAACCAACAACAAATGTTGGAGAGGTGGTGGGGAAAAGGGAACACTTCTCCACTGCTGGTGGGAATGTAGACTGGTACAACCATTGTGGAGGTCAGTGTGGAGACTTCTCAAAAGAGTAGGACTCTTTTGAGAATGGAATGCAAATTCCATTCAAGCCGGCTATCCCCCTACTGGGAATTTTCCCAGAGAAACTGAAAACTTTATATCATAGAGATATATGTGTACCTATGTTTATAGCAGCACTATTTGTGATAGCAAAATCTTGGAAAGTACCAAGATATCTGTCAAATGAGGAATGGTTGAAAAAGATGTGGTATTTCTATATAATGGAGTATTACTCAGCTATTAAGAATGATAAGTTTGAAGCATTTATACTGAAGTGGATGGCACTTGAACATATACTCATAAGTGAAATAAACCAGACACACATGTGTAAATATCATATAGTCTCCCTAGTATAAGAAATGAAAAGAAGAAATACAAATAGAAGTGTACAACAACAAATAACAACAAATAATTGAGTCAGATAGGGCAACATGAATGGCATATGCTGCAGGGTACTAATCAGCTTTTCTTCTGGATGGTTAACAACCTAAGTTCACAGGTCAAAATAGGAGAAATAGAAGAGCTGCAAGGCCAGCCAAAATTTTGGCCCTAGCCTTTCAAGGTCCGCAAAGACTCAGGACATAGGTTATCCTGTACTGCAACATCATGAAACTTAGTTGTGCCCCAAATTTTCTGAACAAGGAGATTATAGAGCCACAGAGGAAACAGATCAATGTTCTGTAGTGTGCCTGGCAAGAGTCACATGGAGAGAAAAATTTCTCTCAGGCCCTCACAGAGAGCAAACTGGTGAAGCATTGGCCATGACTCATCCACATGGATGACATAGACAAAGGATCTACAGAATAAGGTACAGGACTACAAGATAAACTCTGAGGGAACTTCACTGACCTCATCAGTAACAAAATCTACATGTTTTGGTATATAGGTCTTGCTCTATCTAGGTCTTAACCATCTAGCAGAAAAGTATAAAAATGAGGTATACAATGTGCGGCCATAATAATAAGTTGAGGCGTAAATGGCTACAGTCAACAACTTCTTCAGATAACTCACTATTGTTGTGGAATGTTGGACTGTGTTGGATTGTGTCGTCTAGTTCAGGCACCTGAATCGGTTGAATGGCAATGGAATGCCCATGTTTGAGAGGTGTAGACAAAGGAATGGATATAGAAAGGAAGAATTATGATGTGTGTGTATGGTCAGTACAGTTAGGATAAATAGGCCGTGCTTCTACATAATTCTATGAGAAGCAAGATTTGCACTAATAGTGGTTGGACAAGATATTATGTTGGAAATATAAAAAAGTAGGAAGGAAAAGCTAGGAAAATAACAAGGAAAAGCTAGGAAAATAGCAAGGTAGGAAGTATTAATTATTGAATATGTGATATAATTCAGGTATAAAAAATAAGATACGTAAACAGCTACACTCTCTTAATTTACTGATAAGAGACATCTGTTATAATGATGTCTGTAAGTATATCATTTATGCACCTTGTACTATACCAAAACATGATGAATACAGTTTGCAATGTATTAATTTATTGAATCTGTTCTGTCAAGGTGTCTTAATACTGTCTCATTGATATTTATACTTCAATAAAATAAAAAATAAATAATTAACTTTTCCTGAGGTAGTATAATGAAGAAAATTTCAATTCACATATCTTCAGATATAAATACAATAAGGAGACATCAGTATTCAAAAAATATACGTGCTTGTACATAAAACATGAGACTCCTTTTGCCAAATAAATGATATTAGGTTGTCAACTGTTCTTAAGAACTTGGAGGACAGGTTTCACTGGGACAGATTGGTTGTGATCCCTCTCTAAAATGCTAGAGAAGATGTCAGACCTGCTCTGTTTCAGTTTCCTTTTTTCGATTTTAGTCCTAATTTTCCCAGCTGTATTTACTTTCCTTTTCAGAGGTGTGTAAAATTAGGAAAACTCTATAGACTGTTCCAACTAAGTGAATCCCTTAAAAAATCAGTGTTTGTTAATGTCAGTGACAGAGAAATCATTTTACAAAAAGGATACATACTCCATCTCTGGGTCAGATGAGACGAAGACAAAGTATGCCCGTCCAAGAGGACACATATGAAAGCCATGTTCTGGCTTAGTGTGTTGGGCAAGTTTGCTTTGGGAAGCTAAACCTGAGACATAGTAGAGATGAGCAACTCTTGGGTGACACCAGGAGGAGCTTTCTCCAAAAGCAGCACACTTATGGGACCAAAACATTTAGTGCAAGGGAGGATCTCAAACCTTTTTCACTAAGTCTAGGTATCATTTAGGTGCATAAGAGATAAATTTTGGACTTAAAACCTTTACTGTGAATTTCTAGGTAATCTTGTTCAGGCTTTTAGATATCCCTTATAGAATCTGGACAAGCAGTGGTTACTTACTCCGCCAACTTGTAAATGTTCCTAGAGCAGCTGCTACTCTTTGAAGCAGAGAACAGGTTTCCTCAGATGTTCTTTGGTGAATCCCCATTGAAGCCAATGGCTGATGGAATGTTGACCAGAGAAACTATTGTATTCCTTTTTGGAGACTGAGCTCTGGTTATGTGGGTCAATAGAAACTGAAAACACCTGAGGGGTCAGGGCCAGGGCCATTGTCTGGTGGATACCTATATGTGCTTGGTGGAAACTGCCTCTTAATCACTGAAAGATCTCCACTTACCTATTGTACTTTTTTTCTCTGTCTGCTAGTAAACTAGGAATTCTACCTGAGCTTTTCAGTAGAATAACTTAATGAGTCACCCCTTCAGAAATTAGGCTGTGGCAGCTTGCAATACTTTACATTGTACAGTGGCTATGAGGGGAATGATTTAAATCTTAACTAAGAGTAAGAAAGATTTTTGTTAGCTTTAAAGTAATATTTTTAACAATAGGTAAAGTGTGATTGATTGCTAGATGACAACTGTAAGTTTAATATGTGAACTCCAAAGATTTAGTATAGCCTCGTCTTTCTAGGAAAGGCTGCCCTGTTGACTAGATGGAAGAACACAAGCATCTTGGAGATTTCTTTGCCCCAGGACAAGGTTCATGCAGTCAATTGTCTCTTTTGTCTACCTCCAAACATGATATATTTTACAGTATGGTAGCGAAAGTGCTCTGCTTCCAACATACCATTTTATACAATAATTATGCTTCCTTCTATAGACATTGCTGTTGCCAGATCAATTGTAACATCAATGGGAGTAAGTGCATGGTTCACAAGGTTCGTAAGATTCTCAGGAGACAAAAGATCGTGTTCCAGAGAGCAAATTGGTCAAGCAGTGGCCGTGACTCATCCACATGGCTGACACTGACAAAGGATCCACAAATTGTCGTACAGGATTTGTGGATAAATTCTGAGGGGATTTGACTGACCTTATCAGATATGAAAGCTACCTTTCTTGTTATATAGTTCTTGCTTTATTTTGGTCTTAACCATCCTGCATAAAAGTATAAAAATGAATTATAAAATGTAAAGCCATATTAATATGCTGAGCTGTAAAAGGCTCAAGTCAACAACTTCTGACATTTCCAGTCCTACGGATAACCCACTACTATTATGGACTACTGGATTATATTGGAATATTTTGTTGAATTCATGCACTTACGGTATTTAAATGACAATGGAATACCCTTCCCTGACAAAACTAAAGAAAAAAGGGGATACAAATGCATGACCATTTTGTATCTATATATTCAAAATAGTTAGGATAGATATGTAGCTACTTTCTCTTAATTCAATGAGAAGATTTGTACTAATAGTGTTTGTGGACAGGATGTCATCTTGTAGTGTGAATAACCACTAAAAAGACAACAATATGCAATGTATTAATTATTGACACTGTCATAATAAGTTTTGAAATGGTCTCATTGCTGTTTGTTTCTCAATAAAATTATTTAAAAAAATCTTGTGCCAGTTCAAGGGTGGATAGGCTGGTCAGATCTTGTCTCCCTTCTCTCCAAGAGCATCCACCTGCTCTGAAGTGGTCTACTCAGGGGACACCTTGAGGAGGAATCAATTATAGGTAAGGTGGTGACACCCAGAACTATCTCTTTTTACATTCCAGATTATAGGAATTTCACAGTCAAAGTCTCATTCCTTTAGAGTACATCATTAATGCACTTGAATGCATTTGATCCATACACGCTAAAGCATCATTTAATATTTTCTGCACGTGTGCGTTGGCCTGTTTACCCCCTAGAGCCAAAATGGAATGCAGAATAAAGTACTAATTATGATGTTACTTTACAACTAGAAAGGTACTGTAAAAAGGAGAATGGTAAAAATGTTTTATGTTCAGATTTTGTTTGCATTCAGAAAGTCATTGTTACCTAGTTTTGAAATGTAGATGTGAGTTACAAGAGAACCTGGTAGTTCAGGTGCCCAAGGCACTCACTATCCTGGAGCTTAAGGCTGCTCCTCCCTAACCTTCAGAGCCTAAGAACAAGACAGGCCTAATCACAGCATCACCCATCATTACTGAAAATAAAATTTCCTCTATCCGCCTTTCTAAGGGTGAACTTCTAGAACTGCTGCAGTCCAGACCTCTACAAGTTTATGCAAGCTTTTCAAGGATAATGCCTTTTAAAGAAGTTCAGGCAATTTAGCACTTCCAGACTTCATGTGCCTTTTCTCTGTGACATAAAATCCCCTGCTGGCCTAATAGCCAGCCAGGCAGGAGTCTAAAAGACATTTTCTAGTGTGTATTCTTGAAGTTATGAAAAGCAAGCCTTCTAGTTATTGTAAAATTTAGCTATTTACAAGGAGAAAGATGAACATCACTCTAATTTCTTAGAATGTTTAATAGAGGCACTGGTAAAGCATACTTCCTGAGATATTAATTCAATAGAGGGGCAGATGACTCTTACAGATAAGTTCATTACTCAGTCAGCTCCATATATTAGAAAAGAGATACAAAGGGTAGATTTTTCTCCAGATGACTCATTTGATACTTTAGTAAAAACTGCTCAGTGTCCTATAATCAGAACTGGGACAAAACCAGGGAGAGAAAGCAAAGAGATAAAAAATGGCTGTCTTTATTATGGCCTCAAAACAGATCATCAGTCTGATTCTTTTGTATCCAAGAAGAGCTCACCAATGATGATGTTCATCTGCTACTGCTGTCAGAAACAAGGCCATCATAAGAGGGACTACCTTAAGAGGCTCACAAGCCATGCCCTGACTGCCAAGGCAGCCAGTGGAAGTGAGACCACTCTGAGGCAGAGGCCCCAGAGCTCAGACTCAGCTTCCCAGGTTGTCCATTAGGACTTAAGGTTCTGAGTCTATCTCTTCCCTCCGGGAAAACTGTTATCTCTTCTTGCCATCTCCACAGAGGAGCCCCGAGTAAGCATGTGTATATAGTAAAAATCTCAGCTTATTGCACAGGTCTCTTTGTCCTTCTCCAACCCTGAACTTCCTTCTAGTTTTTGTACCTCAATAGAAACAGACTAAAAGACATCTTGCTTTAGCTTTAACTGAGATACTACAATATATATTGAGGTTGCTTACTAAACAAAATGATGTTGAGACTGATTTTTTGCAAATGTAATATATGTTGTTCATGTGTAAGACTTAAGCAGGTATTTTATTAGTTAAAACAGATTCCCAAGGACAGATAAAGTCCTGTCAGCATAAAAGTGCTAAAGACACTGGCTACACAGTGTCCAATAACTTTAGGTCTATAGATAAAGCCAGTTCTTGTTATTTGTGACATAAAACTCCACCACAGTGTGCAGAAGAAATCCCTCAGCAATGCCCTTTACTTATGAGGGGAGCTGTATTAAAACACTGGATGGAACATTGATTTAATCTGACTAAGCTGTAAAAGGTTCAAGTCAACAACTTCTAACATTGTCAGTCATGAGGATAACCCACTACTGTTATAGACTGCTGGACTATATTGTATTATTGTGCTGAATTTATGCACCTACAATATATGAATGTCAACGTAATACACACCTCTTCCAACAGTAAACAAAAAAGGGGGATATAAATGAAGGACCATTTTGTTGTGCAAAATTTATATATCCATATATATATATATATATATATATATATATATAACAACATAGATATACAGCTACTTTCTCTTACATCAATGAGAAGAAAGTTTTGGACTAATAATGTTTAGACAAGATATCATGTCTGCGTCTTGTACTATGAATAACTAGTGTAGGCAATATTCAATGTATGAATTATTATAATTATATTATTAACCTGTTTTGTAACTATCTCATTACTATGTCTTTCTCAATAAAATTATTTAAAAAGTCTGACTGAATACTATGTATTTCATGAGAAGTGTATAAGTTCATCTGATAGATTTCTGATATAACTCAGGTATTTCATGTCGATAGTAAATACAGGTGTGATCTCTTACCTAAAGATATAGGGGCTTATGGAAAACTGTCAGACTCCAGGAATAAAGGGGTCTAAGAACTAATGGGTTATAATTGCTATGCTTCAAAAAAGTATAAATTTATCTGTTAGCTCAAAAGCTGATGCTTTGATTATGCATGCTCTAAACTCTCAGAAAATTTGTTGTTTCCTAGAAGATACCTAAACCCAGATAACTATATGGGTAAAGCTTATAGTGAATATGCTTGATTACTTTTAGATTCCTTTCATGGTGATCCACCAGATTTTGTCTATACAGACATATTAAGGCCTTAACTGTCCACCTCATACAGCCCATGTTAGCTGATTCTTCTCAGGGTTTCCTGCCTCATTACAAGAGAAGCTATCTTCACATGCCTTGGGCAGGGCTGCCTGCAGGAGGCCTTAAGACCAAAAAGTTATATCTTGCTCAGTGGGTCCCAGGTATCTTATGCAAGCTGAGGAAGTTAGAAGGGTTTACAGGAATAAATTTGTGTGAAATGAGGTGTTTCACAGTAGAAAGGATACAGAATGGAATTATAGACAGAAAATGAGAATAGTGATACTAACAGCCTATCGGCACGAAGGCCAGTAGAGAAATGGAGGTAAAATTATGCTTCCCTGGATCCATATAGAGAAGGGACATTTCAAGCAAAAATAATGTCCAAATCTGCTAGAGAGGAAAAAAGAAAGTGTTCGTGATGGAGTCAGAGGAAGATTCAGATTGAGGTGTTTGTGGGTTTTTGCCACTCAGCCACAAGAAACCCATATTAACTGCCAATATAAGGAGAAATCCTGTTGAACTTTTAATAGATGCTCATGAAGATTTGTCAGTAGTTATCCGGCCAGAGGCTCCACTTGCAGACTGGAATGTACTCAATGTTTGTGACAATATGCAATGACCATGGATTTTAAGAGAATAAACCTTACATTTAAGAGATCACAGGTTATTTCTTAGCTTTGGTTATCACAAATTTTGCTGCTATAAACATGGGTATACATATGCCTGTCACCTGAGAAATGTATGAAAAGGCGTGGCATTTTTTACATGTGGCATTTTTATACAATGGAGTACTATTCAGCTATAAAGAATGATAAACTTGAAGCATTTATATTTAAGTGGGTGCCACTTGAAGATATACTCATAAGTGAAATAAATCAGATCCACATGTGTAAATATTGTATAGTCTCCCTAGTATAAGAACTCAAAAGAAGAAACAAAAATAGAAAGGTGTCACACAATTGAAAGGAAAATGAGAACTTGAGGATTGGATAAGGAGCAGAGCGCAAAGAAAATAGCTGAGAAACATGACAGGGGTAAATCCATATATTTATATACACAAGATGAGTAAGGCAATGATCCTGAGAAACAGCAAGTTTTTGGAACTAGCAGTTAATTGGTAGGATTCTTACCCTGAATAACTATGTATGCTGACACCTGTGAACTAAGCAACTGCACCGAAGATAGCAATGTGTAACAGTAGGGTCATGCTTGGAATGCCTATCATTCTGGTCATTTAGAAATACATACTGCTTATCATGACATACCAATTATTACTATAGTGTCTCTCAAGTAAATGTTTTTTTAAATTGTAATAAATGTAAAAAAAGAGACAAGAAGTCACAGGACTATCTTGCTACAATGCTTCTTGTGGTTAGATTTCTAAATTTCTGTGTAAAAATATGTGTTTATTTATAGTTGTAAAATTATTTTTAATTTTTTCTTCATACCCCTTAGGGACTTAAAGTTTAACATATCAATATTTGATGGAAAATACCTGTTCTATATTATGCATAAGATGCTTGGTATTCAGGCAGATAGTAAGGTTAAACTGCATATGTATTAGGGTAATAATAAGCTTCTCTTCTGGAGGGTTACAAGCTAAATTTGCAGACCAAAACTTAGAGAAAAAGAAGGGCTTCAAGGACAGCTAAAATATTGGCCCTAGCCTTTCAAGGTCAGGGAAGATTCAGGACATAGGTATACTGTAACATCACATAACTCAGTTGTGTCCCAAATTTTCTGATCAAGGAGATTACGGGGCCACAGAAGAATGTGATCAGTGATGTAGAGTGTGCCTAAGGAGAGTCACCTGGGGAGAAAACATTCACTCAGGATTTCACAGAGAGCAAATTTGTCAAGCAATGACCATGACTCATCCATATGACTGACACTGACAAAGGATCTACAAAGTGTGGTGCAGGGCTTCCTGAGGGGACTTGACTAACCTTATCAGACTCAAAAGTTACATTATTATTATATAGGTCTTGCTTTATCTCAGTCTTAACCATCCAGCAGAAAAGCACAAAAACAAAGTATAAAAAGTAAAGCCATATTAATATGCTGAACTGTAAAAGGCTCAAGTCAACAACTTCTGACATTGCCAGTCTTATGGACAACCCACTACTATTGTGGACTACTGGACTATATTGGAATATTTTGTTGAATTCATGCACCTACAATATTTAAATGACAATGGAATACCTTTCTCTGACAAACTTAATCAAGAAAGGGGATACAAATGAATGAGCATTTTGTATCTGTATATTCAAATAGGATAGATATACAGCTATATTTTCTTAATTCACTGAATAAAAATATTTGTTTTAACAGAAAAAAATATTCTATATCTGGGTGGTATCCATACTTTAGTCTGCCCTAAAATAAATAGATGTTCAAACAAAAAAAAAATGTTTCTTTTTCTGATCTACAAAAGAAAAAGAGAGAGAGAGAGAGAGAGAGAGAGAGAGAGAGAGAGAGATCTCTGCTAATGGAGAACAAGTGTTCAAATAATTATAAAAATTAGTGTTTTTATAATTACGAACTTTAAAATGTTATTACATTCCAAATCCTTCTTCTAATGTTGCAAAAGTTCAAAATATTAGATATCACATTAATGGTATATAAAATGCGGAGGTCCCCTGGACCCTATCTTTATCATTTTTATGAGAAGATATTACTGTTTGATACAAATCTTTGACTATATTCATAATTACCTGTTGTGAATATTTGATGCATGCATGTTTAATTGTTTTTTTGGATTTGTCTCCTGCAGACTTAAAGCTATTCTACCTATCTAAGATGAAATTGCCTGGTGTCTATGGAGGGGCTTTAGTTAGAACCTTTGGAGAGTGTCTCTGTCTGCTAGTCATCAACTACAACCTCTTTCAGCATGAAGAAGCCAGAGCAGTCACTGTCCATGGTTCCCTCATAGAATGATGTAGGCAGCTAAATTAGATAGAAATATTATAGTCAGATAGCCAGGGGCAGGTCCTCATGGACAATATAGAAGACAAGGTGACTTTGTAACTTGAAAGAGACACACACTCCCATATGTGCTAGATATCAAGACAAAAGAAGAAACCATATAGCTGCATGCTTTCCTAGGGATGGACTTCAGGGATTGATACTCAAAATACATATCAATCATGTTGAAAGAGCCCAATGAGCCACCAGCACAAATCCCCAGCAGGAAGAGACCCTGTCTTGTATTCATGCCCACTTGCTACATAACTTACTTCCCCATTTGGATTTAATCAATTTTACCTGAGCAATGGTGCTTGTAATCTCACTGGTTGTCCATAGTTTTGTCCCACCTCATGCCCACCTAAGTGAGTTCCCATGTGCTCTACTACCATAGATGCACCTGACCACATGGTTTTACTCTGTAAAAGTCCCTGAAAGAGAGATCTTCCTGCGGACAACCCACTCAGGGCATCCTTTCTGTCCTTCTCTCTGACAGGCGATTTCTTTCCTCCCAGTAAATATATTCTGTCTTCTCATAAAAAAAACATTAGCTAAAGTTATTGGAGAGGCAGATTTTAGGAATATATGGAGAAGAGAAATTCTAACTGCATGTTAAAGGCTGGGTAGAAATAGGCAGATGTAGGGGTTGACTGAACACTTCTGTTATATGTAGGTTAGGGTAGAAAGCAAGCTCAGTTATTGGCATTTTTCTGGATTAGGGTAGTGTCTGAAAAGAGAGGGAAACATGTAGGAATAGGTAAACTTTTGTTGTAGGCAGTTGAGTTAGATAGAAATATTATAGGCAGTCAGACAGGGATAGGCCCGTGAAGAACCCAATATGGACGACAAAGAAACCTTGGAACGGAGGGAGGGACAAGACACTGACACAGTGGGATAGAACTCAAGACAAAAGATCAAACAAATGCACCTACATAACTCCCTAGAGATGATCATCAGGGATTGATATTCGAAACTGGTATCAGTTACTTAGAGAAAACCAGAGTCACTAACCCAATCCCCTTCAGGAAGAGCCCTGCTCTGTATTTGTGCCTGCTTGCTGCTGCTCCAGAACTCACTTCTGCATTTGATCCTGATTCAATTAATTTCACCTGAGCAATCTCAGGGCATGCAATCTAGTTGGTTAAGCATAGTTTTTTCTCACCTTATGCTCATCTAGCAAGTTCCCATGTTTCTCATCTTAGATCCACTTCACCTTGTGGATTTGCTCTATAAAAACCCTGACAAAAGATAGGTTTCTTGGCAACCCACTTGGGTCCCCTTCTGTCCCTCTCTCAGACAGGACAGAAGCTTTCTTTACCCCAATAAATACATCTGCTCTTAACCCATTTTATTTCTAAAATTCATTCTTTGGTTTTAGAGAACATGAATTTAGCTCAGATATCTTTGAGATTTGGAGTTTCTCCTATATCACTTTGATCATTCATTATAAGGTATTGAATATTTAGTTGAGAAACTTAGACTTGACATTTAACCTTTTTATTGGTGCATATTAGTGACAGAATAATGAATTTCATTTTGGCATACTGGTACATGCATATATTTCGATTATTTTCATCTCCATTACCTTCTCTACCCTCTACCTGACCCTCTTTCCCATATCTAAAAGTCTATCTTCTGGTTGGACTCAAATTATAAGTATGAGACAGTCATTTAAATTGTTAAGCAAGAGATCCAGAATGAACAATCTATTGTAAATTGACACATATGGTAGTGTCAGTGGTGAAACAGAATAGAAACAAATTTCAGTTTTTTTTCTTACGGTAATGGAACCTCCTCTAGAATACTGCAGTTGGAAGGGAGAAGTAATGAATTTTAAAGTTATTTCTAAGGAAGAAAATCTGAGACTTGATAATAGATAAACTGTATGGGATGAAACATAAGGAGAACTTAAAACATTATACCAAGTTTAAGCTTCAGTGCCTAGAGCAGTCATAGTCCTGCTTTCTCTGTGATTGAGAAAGGCCATTCACTAGGTTGATTGCTAGGGATCTGATATTGTTAGGGTAAACTGAGATTTTTTTTTTCTGAGATAATGTTTCTTCATGACTTCCATTATTATATAAAAGATGCTTATTTTGCTTCTTTGGTCTTCATTTGGCAGTGGCTGTTAATATTTTGACTCTGTTTTTCTGTCCCAGGGGGTTCTGCCAATTAATGATCTTAAATGCTTAAATGCACTCAAGAAGTTCTGCTGAGTGTTCCCTTATAATGCAATGACCTTCAATGTGACTGTTTTGTAACTTTCTGATTTTGCACACTGGGTTCTCCAAAATCAGGTCACTCTTGTTATGATTCAGAATTTTACTTTCATACAAGGTTATGTTTCCTACAAAGTTGGTTAATTTTCGACCTTTGTTCTTGCTCCAGCATAACAACACTTGAACTAGGAATGTTACAATAGTGCATTGAAATAAGTAAAAAGTTTTAGGAAACTTAAACAGAAATAATGGTATATAATTCTCTGTGCAAAATGATGCTGCTTAAAGAATAATATCCTGGGTATTCCTGGGAATTAAGAGACTTAGATTCTGGTCTCAGCTTTGATAATAACTAGAAGCACAAACTCAGGTAAAAGATTATTTCGTTCTTGTGTCTCTGTCTTTCTTTTTTCTGCAAGTGAGATGGATAAGCAGAGTGATTGCTAAAATGAATGCTAGGCCTAAAGTCAACAATTTTTATCGTGCTTCAGGGCGCAGGTGCGGGGAGGGGAAGGAGGAGGGGGAGGATAGAAAGTGGTGAATAAGATGAAAGATGTGGAGGTCGCTGAGAACTGGGAGGAGGTGGCAGACAGCAGGCAGGAAATGCAAATCTCCTCCCGAAGTGCCCATTGTGATTCAAGATGATAGCCTTCCTACCGGCCCCCTCCACAGATCCGCATCCTCCAGAGGCCCACCAGCAACGGTGTGGTCAGCAGCCCCAACTCCACCAGCAGGTCAGCCCTTCCAGTCAAGTCCCTAGCACAGCGGGAGGCTGAGTACTCCGAGGCCCCAAAGCGGATCCTGGGCAGTGCCAGTCCTGAGGAGGAGCAGGAGAAACCAGTCCTTGACAGGCCAACCAGGATCTCCTAACCAGAAGACAGCAGGCAGCCCAACAATGTGATCAGACAGCCTTTAGGTCCTGATGGGTCACAGGGCTTCGAACAGCGCAGATAAATGCAGGCAAGAAAAGATGCTGCCACTGCCGCTGTCACCATCTACCTCCTGGGTCATCAGCCACGGGTCACACTGCTGTGGCAGACAGCTGGACTTGAGCAGAGGGAATGACCTGATGTACTTGCACTGTGATCCCCCTTGCTCCGCCCATTGTGATCTTGAGCCCCATGCACTGTGACCTTCCTTTCCCCACTTCCAACTGTGATGGCATGTCCTGACAAGAGTTGTCCCAAGTCAATGGAAAGGGAAAAGATGGGGTTAGGGGAGGGTTGGGGGGACCCACCAAGGTATCAGAGTAGAGTCTGACAGTGCCACTTGGCCACCTGGGGTAAAGCCAGCCAACAATAAGTTTATCACGCTGATTAATTTGGAATTTCAAGACACAAATGAGAACTTCACCTACCCACCCCTAAGTGCATGTCTTCATCACTTGAAAAGTAAGTTCCATTTGAACATATCCTTTCCTTTTCTTTCCCTTATTCCTATTTTTGTTTGTTTATACAAATATCTGATTTAAGAAAAGGTGCATGGGAGGGGTTTTAGCAGTTTAATGAATTTTTAATTGAGAAAGGGTAGTTTGTAGTCTACTTAAAAATGTTTCTGGTTTGTTCACTAGAAACATTAACTGATAGGATTTTGGTGAACTTAGCTTCTATATTACTACTGCCGCCCAGAATAGGGGCAGGGCTCTGCAGCCCCAGGACAGGTGAGCACCCCATGCCTATACCTCCCTCCCGCAGCTAAGCCCCAGGCACCTTGCCCTGCCTGGAATCAGGGCTAGCTCTTTAGGCTCAGAGAGTTTGGGGAGGATGCCATCCTCACCTCTAGTATTTTGGGAGATAGGGAAAGTGACAGGCTTCGCCTTCCCCTACCCCTCAGGGTGGCTTCCTACCAGCCAGACAAGAGAGCAGAACATCACGGAGTGAGATTGCACTCCTGGGCTTAGAATAAGTGAGGGATACAGAGCTTGGTCAGTATTTGCTTGTTAGCACAGGAAGACCTAGAGAGAGCCTGGCTCCTGGATCTGAGTCTGCACATGGCGTAGTCAGGGAGACTTTCCAACTCCAGTAAGGCTGGAACTCTTCCTCTGATGGCTGCAGCTCGGTGACTGTACTTGCTACGTTTCCTCTGTGAAACCAGTACCTCAGGAGCAGAATAGCAAATTAAGCAGGAAAAGGGGAAGCTGTGCATTGCAGAGATGGATGGCTGACCAGTTCCCCAGAGGCCAGAACTGCCCTTTTCTCCTTTTTCCAGAGCAAGGGCCTGGAATGAAGATGGTTCTCCTCTGGCCCTGGAGCCTGGAGATTTGCTTTGACTCCTTGAGAAGAGGCTAGCAGGGCACTGCCGAGAGTAGCTTTGTGTGTGCAGCCTGCCTCTGCCCAGCTCGCTTTTCTCTTGGGATGCACTGTGCCCTACCCTCAGCCAGCTAGGTGGTCTCCTTGCTCCGGACCAATGGATGGGTTTTGGAGTGGTTGGTGTGGTTTTGGAGTGGGGCAGCTTGTGGTGGCCCAGGTGGCAAGCTGCATTGGGTTCACCTGGCCAGGCCCAGCCATGTTGTAGGCTATCTCCTAAGGAGGAAGGACCAGCTGCCAGTTGAGCCTGTGACTGGTCCATGGCCCAGCCTTAGAACTGTGTGAAGCCAGGAATTGTCTGTGAACAGAGCCAGAGCAGAGGGTCAGTCAGTAAGAGAGGCAGTTACTATAGAGTGGGCAGGAAGAAAGTTGGCTGCTATCCCTGAGAAGGTGTCCATTCTCCAAATGTCTTGTGCCCATCCCTCAAATTAGGTGGCTTCTAACCAAGGCAAGACTCTCCTTTCTGTTGGAGAAGGGTGCCAAGGCTTGCAGGTGGGAAGGCCAGGCGGGCCGATGGTTCTGCCTTGGCACCAGCTGTTCCTTCACCCCCCCTGTGGTGGGAGCCAGAACAGCTGATGTCTGGACTCAGCAAGTGTTCAGGACTGTTGTCCCCACCTCTGGCCAAAGAAGGGGCTCTGCCCACACTGTGCCTGTCACCCACCAGCAGTCATGCCTTTGGCTTCCCGGATGAGAGATGGCAGGCAAAATGAAAGAAAGCAGGAAACTATTATTTGGGGGGAGGTGGGAGGGAAGGGAGAAAAACGGTTTGGATTTTGTGTTTTTTTTTTTTTTTTTTTTTTGTAGTTGTCTGTAACGTTCCTTAAGTGAATTTTCTTTTTCTTTCTTTCTTCTCTTTTTAAAAAGTAAGTTGCAGGCTTTGGCTTGGAAATCCCTGGGGAATAAGGGGCAGGACCCTGAGGCTGCTGCCCCTTTTATCTCCCTTCATGGTACTGTCCCTTCATCCACCTCCCAGACCCCATGAGCCAGGCCTCAGTCCTTCCGGCTAACGACTTCCCTCGAGCCACGACTCTTATGTCAGCCTATAACCAAAGGAGCTAGGGGTCTGGGCCTGGTGACCAACCCTTCTCAGCAATCAGGGTGCTCCCCACCTGCAGGCAGGATGCAACACCCTATCTGCTACCATCAGTCCCTTCCAGAGCCTACTTGCCCCGCCTAGCCCTGCCCTGCCCAGCCATACCCTGCTCTGCCCCATTTGGGGGTGCCCTGCTCAGGGATGGGCCAGCAGGGTTGTACCCAGCCTCCCTGGCAAGAAGAGACTCAAGAGACCTCTGGGTTCTATTTTCTGGTCGTGTGATCCCAGGGGTGCACAAGGGCACCTTGGATGTCTGAATAGAAGGAAATGGGAGGGAGCCACATCCCTGCATCTTGCTCTGCTAGTGCAGTGGGCAACTGCCTACCTCCCCCCACCACACGCAGTCTCCTGAGTCAGCAGATTAAGTGTTTTATAAATTGTATTTTAAATACATGTTTTAAACTTGTCAAAAAATTAATAAATTATTTTAAAATATAAATAACATTCAAAATATTTAGAATATTTTGTACCGGGTTAGTTACAGAAACAAGTGAATGACATGTTTATCAGCCATTTGTTTACTCTGTAAATAGGGGCACACAGAATGATTTAAGTTTAGAGAAATGAAATTAGAGCTGGGTGGAGTGGGACATGCCCCTAATCCTAACACTTTGGAGGCTCAGCCAGGAGGATAGGCAAGAGTTCAAGGCCAGCCTGGAGCACATAGTGAATTCAAGGCAAGCATGTACTATGTAGGGATATCCTCTCTCAGAAGCAGAAATGAAGAAAAAATAAATAAAACTTGAGACTCATTTACCATTTTGTGCTGTTTTATAAGAAACTTAGTAAAATAAACTAAATTATCTAAATAAAATCTCCATTCTCTCTCACACTGGGTCAGTCTGACATTATAAACCTCAACCCCAAAGGTAGATTAGAACAAGATCTAGAGAAAGGGCCATTAACTTTCTGAGGCCTATGGCTAGAGCTTCCTGAGTACTGAATTCCAGAAATCCCAGTCATTCAGCTCAGGGTCATTTTAAGGGATCAATGTAAACTTTGTGATTGCCCTCATAAGGGAAATCAGCCCAAGATCTTCCTTTTATCATGGACTTTGAGGAGTATGCTGTTAAAAGTGACAATTTTCAATTGTGCACCTTCTAAGATGCCAATTCCTTCTGCATCTCTAATGTCTATTAATGACCAAGGCTTCTGTAGTATAACTCAATATTTTTTGGTCTGGATGGCAGAAATCACGTAGAAGACAAGATGTGCTCTGGGCACGCTATAAATTATGGCACTATGATAATTCCAGCTTTTAAAAGTATTTAGGGCTGGGGAGATGGCTCAGTGGAATAAGCGCTTCCCTGGCAAGTGCAAGGGCCTGAGTTCAACCCCTGGTTCCGCCAAAAAAAAAAAAAAAAAAAGTATTTCCTCTAGTTCCCCAACATGCACACAGCCCCATGTAAACAGAGAAACACACTATCACGTAAAGGAAGCAGCTCAAATCTTTCATTTCCCAACTCATCTTCATCCTCTCATGCTATTTTCCCAGCTACCTACTCCATCCGCACCTTGTTCTCCAGATTAAATGTTGATATAAACGTTGGTTTTGGAGAGTTCTCTGCCTTTTAGGTAGCTTCAGGTGATAGCAATTCTATCATGCCCATCTTGATCTTTCCCCTGGTGGGACTGTGGCTCTTTCAGGTGAGACTGAGGTGGAATGGTTTACACCATGCTATGACTGCAGCACTAGAGTGAAAGGTATGAATATGCAGCTTTGAGCAAAAGCAAGCTATCCAGACACCACTGGTGTCTAGCAACAGCTGATACAGGATTGAGAGGAGTTTGTGAGTAAAAATCTGAAGCATGAAATTCTACCCATAAAATAAAATGCTTGGTGTAAATTAAAAGTAAAATAATGTCACAGATTGATGTTTCTGGCAGAACACTTGATGGAACCTAAAGAACAGCAGTGCTTTGTGGGATCACAATCTGACAAATATCAACTGAGCAGAGCCTTTTTAAATGTGCTATTATAGACAGTCATCCTGCACTGTTTCTACAGAAAGCATTTCTGTGAACTCTTTAAGTGGAGTTTGGTAAGTATTGTAATTTTTTTTTTTGCAGAGAGAGATATTTATTTATGCGAAATTTTGTGAGTACATGAATCTTGGGATCTTGTGCCTCTTACTAACACTATCTCTCTTGGCTATTTTTTCTCCCAGATGAAAAATTTCTTCAGAGTCAAGGGGCTTTTAAGCTGTCATTTTAATATAATGGTCCTTGATACTTATTTAGAGCTTTGCTATTACAAATTTCTCATATATCTCTGTCTTTCAGGTAGCAACAGGTAATAGCAATTCTGTCTTGCATCTCTTGATCTTTTCCCTGAGGGGAAGTGGCTTCTTTCACCTATCTTTGCCTACCATACAGAATTATCATTTACATTTTTTTTTAAATGGGTACATTTAGTTTCAGAGAAAGTAATTCCCTGTAAGATTCAAGTACTACTAAGTGGAAGAATCAGGATTATAAGGCAAGTTTTCCAATTTCACACTTCATGCTCTTCCCACTTGTGGGGCTATTCAGTGTAAAACAGAAAAGTAAAGGAGTATGCTCTAAAATACAGTGATCAAAGCAAAAGCTACTGTGTAAGTTACCGCTGTTGCCATTCTAGGACTCCACTTCATGTTTTATTTGAAGGTAGAGATGACATCCTCCTTCTAAGCTCCAGACTGCATTCTTCCCTTGGAGTCTTTTAGCAAGTTGGCCCGCATGTACAAGCTTTTTTTTTTTTTTTTTTTTTTTTTTTTTGTATTTAGTACAGAGTCTACAGGGTTTCATTACACAGACTGTACTTGTAGTGATCCTCCTGTTTTCAGCCTCCTAAGCATTAGGATTACTGGCCACCATGCCCAGTCTCAATTGCTGTCTCAGTGCTCCCCAGGGGCTGGGCTGGTATATCATGCCAGGGATCAAACCCTGGTCCCTGGGTCTGCCTAAGCAGGCACTTTAATCCACTGAGCTATCTGTTCAGCCTTACAGTCCTTTTCAGTGACAGAGATCTTCCCTACTTTAGCTTTCTTCCTATCTTGAAAAATTTCAGAACTCTGAAGAAGCTATGACTCTCATACCAGTAGCTGTGAATATTAGGGCATGTCAATTCCGCCCTTCCAGTTTTCTCTTTCTGGAGTTTTTATAAACCACATGAATAGCCTTCACTCATGGTAGGCAGTGAGAGGTTGTTGTCACATTAACACAGTGGTTTTTGCTTCGATCACTGTATTTTAGAGCATACTCCTTTACTTTTCTGTTTTACACTGAATAGCCCCACAAGTGGGAAGCGCATGAAGTGTGAAATTGGAAAATTTGCCTTATAATCCTGATTCTTCCACTTAGTAGTACTTGAATCTTACAGGGAATTACATTCTCTGAAACTAAAAGTACTCATTTTTTTTAAAAAAGGTAAATGATAATTCTGTATGGTAGGCAAAGATAGGTGAAAGAGCCACTTCCCTTCAGGGAAAAGATCAAGAGTTGCAAGACAGAATTGCTATCACCTGTTACTACCTGAAAGGCAGAGATATATGAGAAGTTTGTAATAGCAAAGCCCTAAATAAGTATCAAGGACCATTATATTAAGGTAACAGCTTAAAAGCCCCTTGACTCTGAAGACATTTTTCATTGGGAGAGAAAATAGCCAAGAGAGATACTGCTAGTAAGAGCTATCGATGTGCTACCCTGGAAACCACTGTAGATGTCTGAGATCTTGCCCTGCCTCCATGAAAGATTCATCTAACAGCTTTTCAGAGAATATGGTAACCATAATGAGAGGGGGTTTGACATTTTCTCTTAGGATCTCTTATCTCAAAGGTATTGAAAAGATGTTGTAGATTCCACATTTATTAATAGATGATGAATTGTCACCTATTTATAATTTCATTGTTTAATTATGAGCAAGAATATTAGTTTGAACTCAAGTCCAAAGTGGCAATTTGTTCACCAGTCTGGCTCTCCTTAGCAAAATCCTCATTTTTCTGTGGTTTGTCATTATAGTTTTCCTTTTCTGACAAGAACTACTGAATATTCCTAACTTTTTATGTTTTGGCATAGTTAACTGTTATAAACATATTGTGAATTTATGAGATTTACTGATGGCCTTGGTATCTAAGCTAATACTAAAATATTCTCAAGCAGATGGGCAAAGCAGGGTGTTTAGCTCATGTAATTGTTCCGGCTTATGGGTACTGAGACAAAGGTAGGACAAGGTGCCAGCTGTTTCCTTAATATTTTAAAAGACTACTGAATATACTAGAGCTGGCTTTCTCAAACACAATGAAAAAGACACTTGCAAATTTAAATAGTTTGACATTTCCCTTTTAAATTCTCTCTTAGGTCTGTATTTACAGCTTCTGTCAGGCACAGAGCCCAGGGCCTAATGACATAGGGCATTGGTCATGTATAGCTGTTTAATATCCATAACATTTTTAGTTGGTAACAGTTTTAAAGTATTACTTCTCAAAGACTAATATCTTGCCATTTAAAAAGTGATTCTTAGAAGTTAAAAATAATCTTAAAAATCTATAGTTATGAATTTGTAATGGCAAAATTTTGAGTGTAGGTCTTTTTCTGGAGAGAAAAAAACCCAGAGCAGACCCTTTCTTTTAGTCAAACATGCTGGGTGAGCAGAAAGCATGCACACATGTACCTAGGTAAGTGAATACTTCTCCTTGAATACTGTCATACAGTGATATTTCCACAGCATTTCTAATCATCAGACATGGAGTTAGTGGTATGGAGCAGATTGTTGGTTTGGAGCTAAGGAGCTGATTGTCAAGGTTTCAGGAATTTGGTAAGTTGATTTTTCAATGTTTTATTATTTTTATTTTCTTTTGATTTTTGAGATGGGATCTGGCTTTGTAGTGCAGTCTGGACTTCATTTCACTATGTTGCCCATGATGGCCTTGAACTTGTGATTCTCCTGCCTTTGCCTCCTGAGTGCTGGGATTATAAGTGTGTAACATCATGCCAGGCTTTCTAATAGTCACTATTAAAAATTATAACTACTTAAGATTAAATAAATTGTGTTAAAAACAAAGCAGTACACAAACATCACTTTGGCTTATTTTATTGCCTTTTACTGTAATATAATCTTGTGAAATTATTTCTGCCTACAGTAGAAATTTTGTATGCTTTGGATGGTTAAGATAGGCTGTGGTGGATAGTATTTATACCACAAAAATTAACAAATCCTCTAAACCTGAGCTAGAGTTAGTGTTTTCTTGATTATCTAGAAGTGATCCAGAAAATGTTAATAAAACAGATTAAATTGAAATTGTGTCATGGAAATAACATATTTCTGGCCAACTGTGAGAAATAAATAGGAGCTGACTTTAATCTTGTACTTAAAATAACCAAAAACTAGACAAAATACATCACATAGCTATTTTCAGGACACTAGGCTGAGGCCAATGAAGGACAATGATTTCTGAGAGGAAATGAAGAGAATTCTATGATGAAGTTTGTTATATGCAGAGTGTTTTCAACATTTAGGCAAAGGAAATTGAGCAGAGCCTGGTGCTCCTCTGTGATGAGCAGATAAGGTTGAGAGAGAAGCCAAGGTATGTAGAGACTGTAGGACAGACTAATGTAAAGAGAAGTTTGTGCAGAGAGAGAACCTCAAATAGCTGCACCCGAATCAGTCTGAAGGTGAGACCTGAGCAATACATGTATATGAGGAAACAATCTATGTGTAGAGAAAAACCACCAAAAGATTAGGTGGAACATTACCTGTTTCTCACACAGAGCAGGAAGTTGATCCTATTGCCACCACCAGATATGAAAATTCCAGAAATCCTGGTGCACTGAGTAAATGGTTCTTACCCTGAAAGTAGGAAAAATTTGTCCTAGAATAAATAAGTCTCAGCTCCAACTAACAAGCATTAAAATAAGGCTTAGAAAGTCTCTTGTCTCTAACTATCTCACCTGTGGTCCAAACAAAGTAGAAAGAGAGACAGACTATTTAGAAATGTAGAAGTAAATAACATGGTGGAATAATTTTTGGCTCAGTGGTATAAGGAAGTCCTTAAAATCTATTCTTTGACATAAATAATGTGTGAAGTCTTAAAAGTGCCTTTTTAATTTATTTATTTTTTGCAGTACCAGGGATTGAGCTCAGGACCTTGCACTTGCCAGGCAAGTGCTAATTCTACTGAGTTATCTCCCTAGCCCCAAACGTGTCATGTTCAGAACTATGCAAACTAATCAAAGTTGTACAACAATCTGAGGAATATTCATTCACAAGTAATAGGTGAATTTTTATTGTGACATTTATCTTGTCCTAGTCCCATGATAACCTTGAAAAGCTGCAACTTTAGAAATATGGTATTTGAAAAGTTCAGTGTCCTTGTACTACTGGAGAGTAGAGAATACTTTAAATATCCTGAAACCCACACTCCAAGCAGTTCCTAGTACTAGTTGCTATTTCCAGGGCTTCTTTTTAATTTTGCACTTGTTTCAGACCTTTTCTAGTGAAGAAAACCTCATCTTTAAGTTGTGTGAAATGATCACTGGTAATTGTTTAACATTTTCATTCCCTGAATACAAGTTGGGACAAAAAAGAGGCTGAGCCAGGAGAATCACAATTTAAAGCCCAACTTAAGGACTTAATGAGACCATATTTCAAAAGGAAAAAAGAAAAACTAGAGATTAACTTAGTGCAAATGTTCTGAGTTCGATTTCCAGGATCAAGATAGATAGATAGGTAAGAGAGTGAGAGAGAGAAATGGGAGAGAGAGAGACAGAGACAGAGGGAGACAGAGAGAGACAGACAAAGAGATGCAGAGAGAGAGACAGAGACAGAAGAGAGACATAGAGAGACAGAGAGGGGGAGGGAGAGAGAAAAAGACAGAGAGACAGAGAGAGAAGTAGACAAAGAAGATAGAGACAAAGACAGAGAGACAGAGAGGGGGAGAGGGGAAGGGGGAAGAAGGAATGACAAAAATGCTAAAAGGAAAATATGAGAGTGAGATGCTCACAAAAGACTTTAAACAGTTCTAAAGTTTTCCTGGAACTTCAAAAGTTGACTTACATATTTAAGTAAAATCAGGATCTATGATGTCTGCAGTTTGTTCTGCACACAATTGCTTTGATTTTTCAGGGTTTGTTGTAGTTCTATACTAATTTAAAATTTGATTCTCTGTTTCTTTGAAAAATACCATTGGGACTTTGATAGTGATTGCATTTCTTGTATATTATGCTAAAGCACAGGTATCAAAGGCAAAAATAAACAACAAAAACAAAAAAAGCTTCTGTGTAGCAAGCAGTACAATAAAAAATGAAAATGTAAATCTGGCTGTGGTTGTGCATACCTGAATCCTAACATTCTAGCATTCTGGGAAAATGAAGCAGGAAGATTGCAAGGTCAAGCCCAGCTTAGGCAGCCCAGTAGTTTAGTGAGACACTCTTTCAAAATAAAAAAAAAAAAAATAAGAATTGAGTGGAGATATAGCTCAGTGTGAAGGCATTAAGCTCAATCCCCAGTATTAGATGAAGAACAAGGAGGAGAAAATGGAGGAGGACCAGAAGAGGAGAAGGAAGAGAAAAGGTAACAAGTAAGTGGGATAAAATATTTTCAAACATACATCTGAGAGTTGATATCTAAAATAGTTATGGATCCTACAATGCAATAGCAAAAAATTCTCAATCTGATTTAAACATAGGCAAAGGAATTGGCTAAATATTTTTTCCAAAGGAGATATACATACTGCCTTGATGAGTATAAATCAAGGTGCACAACATAACTACATGTGAGAGAAATGTGGAACAAAACCCCAGTAAGTTATTACTTCGTACGGGTTACGATGGCTATTATAGAAACAACAACCACCAAAGAAATAAGCATTGGCATGAAGATGGAGGAACTTGCACACTATTTGTGTGGAAGTAAATTGTTAAAACTAGCAGAAAACACGATGAAAACACCTCAAAAAAAATTAAAGATAGAACTACCATATGGGCAATCAATTCCACTTCTGCCTATATATCCAAAGGAGTTGAAGCAGAATTATAGAGATGAACACACTCCCATATTCACTGCTGTATTATTTGTAATATCCAAGATGGAAAACAACTTAAGTTGTGGCAAATTAACTAATGGTAAAGTTAGAATGCCCAGCTGAACTAAGGTAGTGTGTCTTTCGATGTGGAAGACTCACTTGAGGATTGTTGCCAAAATGACATAAAAGGAAAATGGGATGCATGCTGTGGATCTGCCTGGAGAAACTTGCTGTGGCCAGTTTTTCTGATGAGAACCTGGCTGTTCTTAGCATCAGAGGGCCTGTCTTCTTCACTATCCCTGAGTATGGCTGTTTTTTCTCTTTCAGTTCCTGGCTCCAGTGCAGATCCATAAGGACGTGTATGCTCTTTTCTGTTGAAGCTGCTTAGATCCTTGTTATCAGGGATAGATGCTATTCATTCCCAGGGTGCTATGGTCTTTGCCCTGAAAGACACTTCCTGTCTGTGGTGCAGATGCCTCTGCCTTATGGCATGGACCTTTCATCCTGCTGGTGCAGACTTTCCAGCTTCCACCACTGACCACTGGCCCTTCCTGGTGCACATCCTTGATACAGACTTACATGAGACATGCCATGTCATTGGCTCTAGGCCTCTGGCTAGATGTCTGTGGGACACTGCAGTGGGAGTCAGGGCCTCGAAATAAAGATAAATATAGTTGGCTTGTGGGATCGTGAACAAGTTGGCACGGGCAGTAGTAGTGATAGAGTACTGCACCCTGTAGAGTTGATTTAAGGTGATAGGTAAAAGGCAAGTTCAGATGGACAATTAGGAGCAGCAATGACCAGCAGCTGACTGGGAGCTGTTGGCATGCAGTGTTACCTGGTGACATCAGGAGTGCCAGCAGACCTGTACTTTGCCAATTCATAAGTTTTCTCTTAATTAAGCTAACAAAATGAAACAAAACAAACCTAGGTTGATTGGCAACAAGAGAGCAAGGAAAAAGAACAAATAGAATGTATCTAGAGGATAGATTTTAGCCAGCACATGGTAAATTCTAATAATTCTGGTATTCTGTGAGGTGGGGAATGAGGACAGCAAGTTTGAGGACAGCCTGAAAAACTTTACAACTAACAATTTAGGAATATCCTGTTGCAAAATGAAAATTAAAATATGTGTTGGGAATATAGCTCAATGAATAGGTTCTGAGTTTATCCCCTGTACTGCACTCACAGAAAGGATAGATAAATCTAGGAATATCAGCAATCGCTTAATGTCTGTTCAGTAGTTCACTAGAAGTTATTGTCAAGTGGGATATGAAGGGAAGGCAGAAGTATATGCTTCTTTCAATAAAGTAATTTAAAATACGAAAATAAAACGATTGCAAAGATATACCATATTAATATTAATCAACAGCGAAGTTTCAAAAAATGGAGCATAATCAGATATAAACAAGTTCATTTCAAGGGTTTAATTCATTCAGGGGTTATAACAATCTTAAACAATACAGTCCACTTGAACTACTGCCACTTATAGGATGCTCCATTCAACTACAACAGAATGCAATTCTTTGCCAGTTTATAGGAAGCAATGTATATTGTATTCTAAGACATAAAATTTTCAATACATTTCAAAGTATTCAAATTAAACCAGGTATACTCTTATCAAAATGAAATGAAATTAAAAATTAATATAAGAATCATGGGGCTTCAGAAATATCATATTTGTAAACTAACACATTTTAAAGGAAGAGGAGTTGGAAAAATTAAAATTTACTTTGAGCTGAGAAAAGAGAAAAACTCAATACATGAGAATTTGTTAACTTCTGCTAAAAATGGTGTTAAGTAGAAATATGTGGCAATTAACACCTCATCTACTAGACAGGAAAAAAATTCTCAAAATTTCTTCCATAGAAGACTAAGGAATAACGAGCAGTTGAAGCCTAAAGACACCAGGAGAAATGAAATACTAAACAGTGGAGTAGAAATCAATGAAGTAGAAGACTGGAAAAATCTGAACAAAAATTTGTTCCTTGAGAAGATAATGCAGATAACTTGGTTATTTTTCTCTTGTTGCTGGGACAAAATACCCAGCACCCACAATTAATGAAATAAAGGTTTCTTTAGCTCACAGTTAGTGGAGGTTTAAGTGCATACTCAGAAGGCCCACAGAGGGCAGGTGTTCATGGTGGTGGAAATGTCAAAGAGCAAAGGGAGGAGTAGAAGCTGAGGTAGCTAGCAAGCCTCTCTCAACTCCTTCTGTTCTTTACAGATTACCCACTCCAGTGTGTGTAGCACTCACACCAAATAATGGATCATAAATTAATCATAAACTCTGGAAGCTCACCCCAATGGCCGCATGAGACTTTGGGGGGAAAACTAGATACAAACCATAACAGAAGACATGCATAGTTTAACAACCAAGTTACATCCTTGCAACTACATTGTTAAGTGAATTGATTGCTAAATGAGGAATTGTATATAGTATGTACATTGTGCTATTCAGAACAAAGAAATGGTCAAATGAATCATATACTGGATGATTTTTGTTTCCATTTGTGTAATTCTTACGTGCTATTATGTATCATAGAACATAAAACTATAGTACTATACTATACACTACAATCTTTTGAGTTCTTATATTAGGGAGACTATATGATATTTACATATGTCAGTCTGGTTTATTTCACTTATGAGTATATCTTCAAGTGGCATCCACTCAAACAGGAAGGCTCTGAGTTTATCTCTCTTTATAGCTGAGTATTACACCATTATATAAAAATACCACATGCTTTTCATCCATTCCTCAGGTGAGGGGCATTTTGGTTGTTTTCAAGATTTGACTATCACAAATTGTGCTGCTATAAGCATAGGTACACATGTATCACTATGGTAGGATGATTTCAGATCCTCTGGGAAAATGCCTAGTAGGGGGATAGCTGGTTTGAATGGGATTTCCAGTCATAGTTTTTAAAAGAGTGTCCACACTGATTTTCCATAGTGGTTGCACTAGTCTACATTCCCACCAGCAATGGATAAGTGTTCCCTTTTCCCCACAGCCTCTCCCAACATTTCTTGTTGGTTGATTTCTTTATGATAGCCATTCTTTCTGGGGTGAGATGGTATCTCAGTATTGTTTTAATTTGCATTTCACAGATGGCTAGTGACGTGGAGCATTTTTTCATATATTTATTTGCTTCTTTAGTTTTGTCCTCTGAGAAGTGTTTATTCATCTCAGATGCCCATTTCTGGATTGGGTCTTTAAATTTAAGGGCCTTAATGTTTTTTTTTAATTTTTTTTTATAAATCCTAGAGAGCAGACCTTTGTCTGAATGCTTATTTGTCAAGATTTTTTTTCCCAATTTGTGTGTTGTCCTTTCACTTTAGTGGTAATTTCTTTTGACAAGGGCTTAATTCAAACTTCTCAATAGGAGGACCCAGTTGTTAATTATTTCAAATCAAACTTGTGAGGTTTGATTTTTGTTCATGAACTCTTTGCCTATCCTTATGTGTCAAGAGTTCCTCCTACTTTCTCTTCCAGGAGATTTAGTTTTACTGTTTTAATATTCAGATCTTTAAATCATTTTAATTTTAGCTTAGTACATAATGATAGACCTGGGTCAAGTTTTAGTTTTCAGCATGTAGAGGGTCAGTTTTTCCAGCACCATTTGTTAAAGTGTATCTTTCCTCCAGAGAGCATGTTTGGTCCTTTTGTCAAAGATAAGAATGTGTTCATAGAGGTGTCTGCATCTTCTAGTGTATTCCATTGATCCTCAGGTCAATTTTGCTGCCAGTACCATGCTGATTTTATCACAGTAGCCTTTTGGTATAATTTCAAGTCAGGAATTGTAATGTTTCCTGCCTTGTTTTTGTAGCCCATGATTGCTTTTGCTATTCTAGTTCTTTTCTCAACTCAAAAGAAGAAATACAAATAGTGAGGTATAACACAATTAAAAGAAAAGCAAGAACTTGAAGACAAGACAATGAAGAGAGAGCAAGAAGAAGATCTAAGAAACATGACAGAGGCAAAGCCATACAGTTACATGTACAAGATGGGTATGGCAATGATCCTGAGACTCTTAAGAAGATTTTTGAATCTAGCAGTTAATTGGAAGGATACTCACCTGGACTAATGATATATGTTCATACCTGTGAACTAAGCAACTGCACTGAAGATGGCAATGTGTAATAGTAGGGTCATGTTTGGAGTACCTGTCATTCTGGTCCTCTAAATACATGCTGCTTGACATGCCACACCGTTTGCTGCTGTGCTGTCTCTCGGTTAGATGTTTGTTTAAAAAGGAAGGGAGTGATGAATGAAGGCAGAAGACAGGAAAAGGGGTGTTGCAGGACTGTCCTGCTACAATGCTGTGTATGGTTAAATTTCTAAACTTTTGTTTAAAAATATGTAATTGTTTACTACATTTTTAAAAATATATTTTAATTTTTAATTTTTTTCTTCATATTCTGTAGGGACTTGAAGTTTTACATATCAATATTTGATGAAATATATCTGTTCCATGCTAAGCCTAAGATGTTTGATATTTAGACAGATAGTGAGGTTAAGTTCAACAGCCTAGGTTGTATGATAATAACAATCAGCTTCTCTTCTGGAGGGTTAACAACCTAAGTTTGCAGACCAAAAATTAGAGAAAGTGAAGGGTTGCAAGGACAGTCAACATTTTTGTCTTAGCCTTTCAAGGTCAGTGAAGACTCAGGACATAGGGGAACCTGTATGATAACATCATTTAACTCAGTGGTGTCCCAAATTTTCTGATCAAGGAGATTATGGGGCCACAGACAGAAGTGATTAATGATGTAGAGTGTGCATAAGGAGAGTCACCTGGAGAGGAAACATTCTCTCAGGCTTTCTCAGAGAACAAATTGGTCAAGCAATGGCTGTGACTCATCCACATGGCTGACACTGACAAAAAGATACATACACTTTGGTACAGGGTTTGAGGAGAAATCCTGAGGGGATTTGGCTGACCTGATCAGATACAACAGCTACATTTCTTGTTATATAGGTCTTGCTTTATCTTGGTCTTAACCATCAAGCAGAAAATTAGAAAAAACAAAGTATAAAAAGTAAAACTATATAAAATAGGCTGAGCTGTAAAAGGCTCAAGTCAAATTCTGATGTTGCCAGTCTTATGGGAAATCCATTACTATTATGGACTACTGGACTATTTTGGACTATTTTGTTGAATTCATGCACCTATAATATTTAAATGACAAAACTAAACAAAATAGGGACACAAATAAACAACCACTTTGTATGTGTATATTTAAAATACAGCTAAATTCTCTTAAATCAATGGATAGAAAGATTTGTTCTAATAGTGTTTGTAAACAGGATATCATGTCTGCATATTGTACAATAAATAACCACTAGGTATTGAAACCATCCTACTAATTTGATTTGAAGCTGTCTCATTGCTATTTGTTTCTCAGTAAAATTATGGAAAAAATAACAGTTAATGTTAAAAAACTATACAGTACAATCAACAGAAGTTAAACTATGGTATACACAAGTTGTGCTGTACAAAAAAGACATTGAAGCTCTAAAAACAAGATTTATAGAACTATAACAAAATAAGTAGGTTCATAAGTCTGAATGGCAAGTTGTAAGTCCAGTTGTTAAAGATGTAGATCATTTAATGAGGAATGTCTGTAATGTGAATTTACCTCTGGTTAGACTGAAGAAGAAAGAGTAAACTAGTGAAAACATAAATTACTTATTTCAGGAATTACTACAGACTCTTTACAGATTCATGATATTAGAAGGGCAATAAAGAAAAATTAAAAACATCTTTATGCTAATACGTCTGAAAAATTATGTGAAATGAAATGAAAAAAATGTTTGAAGATGCATGCTACTGAAATTCACTTAAGAAGAAGTAGATAATCATAAGACTTGTTATAGGGTTTAATGTTAAAAGTCTTCAGGTAGGAAGAAAAACAAAATCTAGAAAACATCTTTACATTTTGGCATTTTTTCCTAGTGAATTCTATGAAGTACATACATAAGAAATAACAGTGATGCACAACGCTGTGCTTCTACATAATTCTATGAGAGGCAAGATCTGCACTAATGGTGGTTGGACAGGATATTATGTCGGCTTTTAGTGCTATGGTCATCCACTAGGTAAATAATTATTGAATCTTTGATATAATTCAGCTGTATAAAAACCTGTAAATATAATATCATGTATGCACCTTGTACAATACCAAAACGTTATGAAAA
>PVKA01009725.1:0-33792 GCA_004027165.1 Ctenomys sociabilis | reverse complement strand
TAATAAAATAAAAATAAATGGAAAAATAAATAAATAAAAAAAAGAAATAACAGTGGTTCTAAACATTTTTGAGGAAAATTGAAGAATAGAGGACACTTTTCATGCATTTCATGAACTCAAGGTTATTAACCCTGACACTGTCTGATAAGCTAGAAGACAAAAAGACAAAAAATCAGTATGGATTGTAAAGATAGATCCAAGAAGTAAGTTAAGTCTCAGCAAGTGGAGCTGATACATGAAGAAGGTAATATTTTATGACCAAATTCAATTTTTACAGTAATGTTAGGTTAGCTTAACAGTTGAAAATCAATAAAAATAATACACTATAATAGTGAACTAAAGTTGAGGAATTGTAATGTTCTTTCTATATTTTGAAATCTATTTGCCAAATTCTAAATTCTTTCATGATTAAAGCAAGCTAAGAAATAGGTATAGAAAGGAACTTTTCAACCTAATTAAGTCCATGTAAAACAAACAATGAAACCACGTCAAGGAGTGATGTCACAAAATGGTCAAGTAGTATGTCCTAGTCTTCGTTACCTCCCTTCAACCAACAAGTAAGTAGTTATCAATGAATTAGAAAAGTACTGGGAGATCTCAGGAGGAAAGTTAAGAAGCTATAGCAACACAGTGAAACAAGGACATAAAAACAAAAACAAAAACGCTGAGAATAACCACACAAAAAGGATAGGAATAGCAGCTTAATTGGGCTTGCATCCTCACATCCTTGAAGCTGGCACAGCTCAGTGCCTAAGGGATCTTAGCCTGCAAATTCACTATGAGGGTAAAAAGAAGATCGGAGTGAGTGACAAGTTTCCCCAGGTTTTTAGAGCATTGCACAAAAGGATCTGATGCCATTCTATTCCACTCAAATAACTAGGGATATTGGCATGACTGAGATGTCTGGGAATAGCAACAAAGAAAGATTGGAGACTATCAGCAATAGCGTAGACACAGGAGCCAGTGTGGCCTTCAGTGACCTGCTACACAAAGGACACAGAGTCCTTTATTTGCTGAAAATTGCAACAACCATTACAGCTGCCTTGTATTTTCCACAAGCATTTTAAAAATATCAGTTTTTTTATACCAAAATTAGCATTATTTATTGACTAACATATCATAGCTTTTATAGGGTTAGAAATTTTGGAAATATCATTTGGTAAACAAAGCACCTTAAAAATAAAATGATTATTTTATCATGCTACTATCACCATTACCAAGCATTTTCATATGGATGGATTTGTCTATTGTCAGAAGTTGTTCTAACTTCTGTGTATGCATATTTCACAGGGAGAATACAGAGGTGTAAGAACCCCAACCGCCTCACACACATCACAGATTTCCTGTAATTTTCACCACTGAGAACCACACAGTTACTAAAATCATAGGCCCAAACTACATGAACCAGTAAGATACTATGCCCCTAACAAACTCAGACCTGCCAGACATTTTTATACTTGGCACTTTATGTCACTAGACTTGTTGTGACACTGCAGTCTAACATACAAACACAGACACAGACACAGACACACACAGGCACACACACACACACACACACACACACACACACACACAACTGAGTAATCCTATGCTGCTTTTCAGGCTGTAAAAGTCCTCCCTGAAAAAAACCAGTGCAGAAAGGCTGGAAAATAACTCTGCTTTTTCATTTACACAAACACTTACACAAAATACCCAGGGTCATGAAGATTTAGGAAACTATGTTATCACCAAAGGAATATAACACACTTCCACTAAATAATTTCCCCAAAATGAACCTCCACATATTTCTGGACAAAGAATTCAAATGAATTATTGCAAATAATCTCAACACTTTACAAGGTAATAAGGATAGACAATTTAATAGAGTCAGAAAATTAACATGAAAAGCAGCACAAATCATTAACCAAAGATAATTCGGTTATGAGAAAGAAATCATGCAAATATTGTAGGTGCATGAATTCAGCAAAATATTCCAGTATAGTCCAGTAGTCCACAACAATAGTGGGTTATTCACAGGACTGGCAATGTGTGAATCTGATGACTTGAGCCTTCCACAGCTCAGCATATTAGGATGGCTTCACTTCTCATACCTCATTTCTATACTTTTCTGCTGGATGGTTAAGACCAAGATAAAGTAAGACCTATATAACAAGAAATGTAAATTTCGTATCTGACAAGGTCGATCAAGTCCCCTCGGGACTTATCCCAAAACCCTGAACCACACTTTGTAGATCCTTTGTCAGTGCCAGCCATGTGGATGAGTCACGGCCATTGCTTGACCAATTTGCTCTCTGTGAAAGCCTGAGAGACTGTTTTCTCTCCATGTGACTCACTTTAGGAACACACCACATTATTGGTCACATTCTTCTGGATGACAACGGAATACCCATCTCTGACAAAGCTAAAGAAAAAAAGGACTGTTTTGTATCTGCGTATACAAAATATTAGAATATATATGTAGCTATTTTCTATTTATTCAATAAGAAGAAAAATTTGTAGTAATAGTGTTTGGATAGGATATTCTGTCTGCATTCTGTGCTATGTATGAATGACTACTACAAAAACAGCAATATACAATGTATTAATTGTTTTAACTCTCCTACAAACCTGTTTTGAAACTGTTTCACTGCAATTTTTTCTCAATAAAATTAATAAAAAAGAAGAAAATATAAAAAAATAAAAAAGAGAATGTATTAACCATGGAGCTGAAGAACAAAATGAATGAAATAAAAGATAAAACAAGAGCTTTGATTATAAATTCAGCAGAGCAAAGGAACGAATCAGTTACCTGTTATGGTCTATACCTAGATGACCTCAGTGTCATATGCACTCATAGAACTGGAAGGGTATGTCTCTCTCCCTCCTCCCTTGATTTATATCTGAGTCCTGTCACCATGCTATGAACTCTTTCTCCTCTGCCATGCCCCTCAGACTGTCACCCTGCTGGAGAGTGAACCAACTAAAAAACTGAATCATTGACAAACTGTGAGTCAAACTAAACCTTTCTTCATTAGAGTTGTGTGTGTATGGTATTGTGTGGATTTTAGTGGACTCCCCATCAGCAAGGAGAAAGTTAATAAGAGTGACCCCCAAATGCAAGGTATTTGAGATTATCCAGTCAGAGGAGAAAAAGGAATGGAAAAGCATGAAGAAAGCCTAAAGGATGTTTGGAACTTAATAAGCAAACCAGTATGTGCACTGTGAAGGTTCTTTGGAGAGAAAATGTAACAAAATATTTTTAAACAATCATACTGATTAGTGTTTGCTTGTATCCTTGAAAATATACCAAGTATGAGGAGAAAAATAGACATCCAAAACCAAGAGGTCTGAATTTTGAAATGCAGCTCATTGTGTACAAGAGAAACTGGATAAGCTATTAGTGGATTTATCAGAAGAATCTTTGAAAGCTAAAAGGGATTGGGATCATATATTGAAAATGCATAAAAAGAGAAAGTTTCCAATAGGAATACAAAATCCTGGGAACATAGTCTTTAAAAATGAAGAGATAAAGACTTTACAAGAAAAGAAAGCAAGGATTTTTTTCATCACTAGAAAGGACATAAAAGAAATCCTTAAAGGAGTTCTTCAAATGAAATTCAAATATGCTAGCAACCATTGTGAAACACATAATAGTATGTATCTCACAGGTAAAACAAAAACATATAGTAAAATGTGAAATAAGATATCACTGTATCAGTTGCAGACAAATGTTCCATAACCTTAATATAAAGGTTAAAAACCAAAAATATACATGTCTGCATCTTGTATTATGAAAAACCACTAAGAAGACAACAATGTGCAATGTATTAATTATTGAAACTGTCCTATTAATTGGCTTTGAAACTGTCTCATTGCTATTTGTTTCTCAATAAAATTTTAAAAAAAAACAGAAATAGTAGGAGCAATTATCAACTCTAGTAACATATATACAATATAAAAAGAATTTAACTGTGACTTTAAGAACACATAATGTGGGCTGTAGAGAGAGCTCAGCTGCCAAGAACTTGGGTTTGATCCCCTGTACTACATGCCCTGTCAGCTCTGTGCCAAGCTGGCCATAGAAACCCGGCATGGTGGCACATGCTTGTAATCTCAGCACTGGGGAGGCTGAGACAGGAGGATCACTGCAAGTCTGAGCTGCATAGCAAGACCAAATAAATAAATGAACAAATAAATATTTTTATAAAAAAGGAGTATTTCTCCCTCACATTATAGTGAGGGAGAAATGATATAGAGTTTTGGTATGTCCTTGAACTTGTTTCTTTCTAATAAAAACTCAAGGCCATAACTACAAGATATGCAAATGTTTTAAGAGTTGACACAAAAGCCTACAATAGATACAAAATATAAAGGAAATAAATCCCTATAAAAATAATCAGTAAGATTCCAGTGTGCTGACTATTGTAGTCATATCAGCAGTGCTTAAGGAGGACAAATTGAAGTCATAGTAGAAGTAGTTCGATGTCATAGCAGAAGAGGGTCTTGCACACAGAAGTAGAATATTATTAGGAAAGATGGTGCATGTATATCAAATACGACACCTGGATCATTGCCTTACAGAAAATAATAATTATGTGAGCAAACCAAATAAACGGAGGGAGGGAAAGAAAGAATGAGTACTGTAGAGATTAAGATCATGGGTCTCATTCTGTATATGCCAGCTTATTCCCAGTAGCAATTCCAAACTACAAGTAATGCTACAACCTGTTGGCACCCTTATAGCACTCACTAAGACAAGGAAATCTCACACTTCCACCTCTATGAAACTTGATGTTATTGACAATAGAGAGAGGTTGCAGTTTCCCATTAGTGCATGCTTCCCCCTAAAAGCAGATTAATGGGTTTTTTGTTCTCTCCACAAAAGCCACTGCCCTGTCCTTTACGGGCCCAGAATGTTTCTTCTGCACAATTTGTGCCTTGTCTTTTCGGGAACTCCCTATCAGTGTTAACTGAGGGCAAGAGAATCTTCCAATCACACTCAGGCAGAGCAGCGACTGTAGATTCCAGCAGATGTACACTCATGGCCTAAAGAATCTCTGGACTCCCTTCTGAAAGTGAAGAGCTGAGCAGTCCTAAACCAGCCACTGTTGTTTCCTGCAGACTTCACAGCCAGGAAATGAAAGCATTTGCAGGCCCCTGGGGACTGCTGCCAGAGCACCAGCATGCCTGAAACTCTGAGGTCCACTGTTTGCCAATTAACCTGCCTGCCAATTCTGTCAGCATGCCCAGGAAGAGAAAAAAGTTGTTAAAACAGAGACAGCATTAGACTCTTTGCACACTGATGGAATGAAGTCCTGTGACTACTTTAGCTTCAGCTCTGCAGTGGAAAGTTAACCTAATTCTCCCAAGGCAGATCAAGGGGGCATAAGTGGAGGCCAGAAGAAAGAAAAACATCAAAACATGTATATGCACACCCATGTTTATAGAAGCACAGTTGGTAATAGCAAAATCTTAGAAACAGCTTAAATGCTCTTTAAGTATATTATCTGAGAATACTGCATTGAAACTTGATGTTATTGACAAAAGAAACAGGAAAAACTATAAACACATGGGAAATAAATAATACCCTCTTGAACAAGTAATAGATCATGGATGAAAGTAATGTAGAAATTAAACAATTTTTGCAATGTAACAGAAATGCAGATACAATTTACTGAAACCTGTGGGATATAGTGAAATCTGTCCTAAGAGGGAAGTTTATAGCGATATAAACTCGCATCAGGAAAACACAATGAGCCCCAAGAGAGAATCTGATAGTGCACCTCAAACTCCTAGAAAAAGAATAGGAAATCAAGTCCAAGGCCCAAAGATGGCAGGAAATTATAAGATCAGAGAAGAAATAATTGCAATGGAGATGAAGAAAACAGTACAAAGAGTTCATGAGTCAATGGCTTAGTTCTTTGAAAGAACCAAGTGAAACTGATAAACCTTTAACCACCTTCTTTAAAAGATAGAAAGAGGAGCACAGCGCTATCTATCCCAACTGTACTGTGTATACACACACATCATGATTTTTTCTTTCTATACCCCTTCCTTTGTCCACACCTGTCAAAGGTGGGCACTCCATTGTCATTCAACTAACTTAGGTGCTTGAACTCGACACCACAGTCCAACACAGTCCAGCATTCCACAACAATAGTTATTCAAAGAAGTTGTCAACCATAGTCATTTACAGCTCAGCTTAATATTATGGCCCCGTGATGTATACTTCAGTTTTATGCTTTTCTGCTGGATGGTTAAGACCTAGATAGATCAATACTTACATACTAACACATGAACTTTATATTTCTTATGTGGTCAGTGAAGTCCTTTCAGGGTTTATCTTATAGTCCTGTACATTATTCTGTAGATCCTTTGTCTGTGTCATCCATGTGGATGAACTGTGCTTCTACATAATCCTATGAGAGGCAAGATCTGTACTAATGGTTTTTGGACAGAATATTATGTCAGCTTCTAGTACTATGGTCATCTACTAGGAAAATAATTATTGAATTTTTCATATAATCCATGTATAAAAAATAAGTAAGCAGCTACACTCTTAATTTACTGATAAGAGACATCTGCTAAATTAATATCTGTAAATATAATATCATGTATACACCTTGTACGATACCAAAGCATTGTGAAAACAGTTTGCAATGTATTAATTTATCAAACCTGTCTTGTTAAGGTGTCTTGAAACTGTCTGATTGATATTTGTACTTCAGTAAAATAAAAAATAAATTAAAAAAAGAAAGAGGAAATTTAAATTCATGCAATGAGGAATGAAGAAGGTGAAATCAGTACAGACCCTATAGAAATTCAGAAGATTATCAATATCAATTTCCAAAACCTTTACTCTCACAGAATGGAAAATACAGAAGAAGTGTAAAAATTTCTAAATACAGGCCAGGCGTGGTGGCGTATGCCTGTAATCCCAGCACTCCGGAGGCTGAGGCAGGAGAATTGTTGTGAGTTCGAGACCACCTTGAGCTACAAAGTGAGCTTAAGGCCAGCCTGAGATGCATAGTGAGACCCTGTCTCAAAAAGACAAAAAAAAATTCCTAAATATATATGAAGTACCAAAGTTAAACAAAGAAGACATAAAAATTCTGACTAACCCAATACCAGCCAATTAATTTGAAAATGTAATAAAAACATGCCAGCAAAGAAAACCCAGGTCTTGATGAATTCACAGCTGACTCCTACAAGAAATTTACAGAGGATGAAACACTAACACCTCTCAAATTCTTCAGTGAAATTGAAAGGGAATTATTCTCCCAAACTCAATCAGGGAGGCAAGTATTACTCTGAAACCAAAATCAGAGAAGTGTCCAACCAAAAATGAGAACTACAGGCCAATCTCCCCAGATGAAAATATCCTTGATAAAATATTAGCAAACAGAATGCAGAAAGTCATCAAGAAGATTATACATCTTGCTAAGGATTCATCCCAGGAATGTAAAGATGGTTTAATATATACAAAATCATAACTGTAATATACAACCTTAACAGAGCCAAAGAGAAAATTCACATGTCTATCTCAAATAGACACACAAAAAAGTTTTTGACAAAGCCCAACACTCATTCATGGAGTCACATCTTCATAGAAAACACTACAGAAAATTAGAATAGATAGTTTTTATCTCTATCTGATAAAAGCTATCCACAATAAACCAACAGCCAACATTATACTTTATGGACAAAAATTGAAAGTCTTCACTTTAAAATCAGGAACAAGATAAGGATGCTCACTGTTACCACTCCTGTTCCATATAGCTCTGGAAACATTACCCAAAGCAGTTAGACAAGAGAAAGAAATGAAAGGAATAAAAATTTGACAAGAACCAGGAGAATCATTATTTTCAGATTACACGATACTGTACAGAGAAGACCCCAAAAACTGCACTAAGAGAACTGTACATTTGATAACCAAATTAAGTACAATAGCAAGATACAAAGTTAACACTCAAAGATCAATAGCATCTCTATACAAAAAAAAAGGGGCCAGGGTGATAGTGCAGAAGAATAAGCACTTGCCTGGCAAGTACAAGAGCCTGAGTTCAATCCCCAGTTCCACCAAAAGAAATAAAAGGTTATTTGTGTAGCTGGGGAGATGGTTCAGTAGAATGAGTGCTTCCCTGGCAAGCACAAGGGCCTGAGTAACAATTAGGTTTTTTCCAAGACACAATAAACAAAACAATGAATGCATCAAGAGAAATTATAGAAACTATGACTTTAACAGTAACACCCCTAAAAATGAAATACTTAGGAATCATCTCAGAAAAGAAGTTAAAACATACATACAACAACAGTTATAGTACTCTGAAAAAATAGATCAAAAAGGATTTCAGAAAATGGAAAGATATTCCTTGCTCCTGGACAGGAAGAACCAATATGGTGAAAATGGCCATACACCCAAAGTTTTTGTACAGATTTAATGCAATCCCAATTAAAATACCATTACTACACCTCAGAGATCTGGGAAAAACATTCCTAAAATTTATCTGGAACCAGAAGAGATCTAAAATAACAAAATAAATCCTGAGCAACAAAGAAAAGGCAGGACCTGACAACAACACATTCACTGACCTGAAATTATGCTACAAAGCTACTGTAATAAAACCAACATGGTACTGGAAAAACAGATGCTAGGATCAATGGAGCAGTTTAGAAATTTTAGACACAACCACAATCATACTAAACCATGTTACCTTGGACAAAGAGGCCAATCATGTTCATTGGAAGAACGAAAGCCACTTTAATAAATCGTGCTGGAAGAACTAGCCTTCCATATGCTGAAGACTTAAAATAGACCCATGCCTATCACTATGCACAAAACTATAGTCAAAATGGATCAAAGATTTAAATATTAAAATTGAAACATTAAAATTAATGTAAGAGAAAATAGTTAGAAATCTTAAGACTATAGGCATAGGTAAAGAAATCATAAACAAAAATCCACCTGCACTTCAAATACTTTAAAGAATCAACAATAAGGAATCTCATATTTTTGAAAAGTTTCTGCATGTCAAAAGAAATCATCAATAGAGTAAAAGGAAAACCCACAAAATGGATGACAATCATAACAGGCTGTATACAAGACAATGGGCATATCTAGAACATATAAAGAATTTTAAAAGAAAAAACAGGCCTCCAAAATTCAAAGACACAATCCAAAAATGGACATCTGAGATGAATATACATTGCACAAATGAAGAGATACAAATGGCAAATAAATATATGAAAAAATATTCAACATCATTAGTTGTTCAAGAGATACAAATTAAAACAATGGTGAAATACCATCTTATGCCAGAAAGAATGGCTATCATAAAGAAGTCAATAGTAACAAATGGTGGAGAGGCTGTGAGTGAAAAAGGAACCCTTCTCCACTGTTGGAGGAAATGCAGACTGGTACAACGATAATGGAAATGAGTATGGAGGTTCCTCAAAAAGCTTGAATTAGAGAACCCATTCAAGCCAGCTATTCTCCTCCTAGATATTTTTCCAACAGAATGGAAATCAACTTAATACAGCAATATATGTGAACCTGCGTTAATGGAAGCACAATTTGTCATAGCTAAATCTTGAAAACAAACCAATGCCCATCAACTGAAAAATGGATGAAAAAAAAAATGGTATGGTATTTCCACACAATGTAGTATGATTCAGCCATAAAAATATTAAATCTGAGGCTTTGTAGATAAATGGATGCAACTAGAGTCTACATTGATAAGTGAAATAAATCAGATCCAAATGTACAAAACATCATGTCATCTCACTAGTGTGAAAACATGAAAGAGTAATGAAAATCTAAAAAGTACAACGTATACTATGAAAGGGAAATAAACTTTTCAATAATAAGAAAAACTGGGATGAGGAAAAGGAATAATAAAAGGGAAAAAAGGCATATTTAGGTATATATACAGTATAACTTAGATTAATGTATTGCTCAATTTCACAGATCTGTTTATGTTAGATTGCACATAATAAAAATTTATTTACAAACTTCAATATAACAATAAAATTTTTCTAAAATAAACAGGAAAGGGGCTGGGGAGATGGCTCAGAGGAATAAGCACTTCCTTGGCAAGCTCAAGAGCCTGAGTTCAATCCCCAGTTCCTCCAAAAAATAAAATAAAATAAACATGAAAAAATGTTTACAGATAAGTCATATAATAGTTCTCTGTGACAAAAATCAAGAAACTTACATTCATATAATTAGAATTCTAAAAGTAGAAGTGGATAGGCAATAAATATTTTAAGATTTAAAATTTCTGAATTTAGTTAAAATTATAGCCCCACATTTCCAAGAAAAATGAACCTTTTGCACAAGACATGAATAAAATCATACACAAAAATGGAATTGTCCAAAACTAATTATAAAGAAAAAAATTATTTAAGCATATATATAGAAAAAATATGAGCTATGGAAGAACAAAAAGAGCAAGTGGGCGAGAAATTAGACATTTATTCCAAGGACTGAAAAAAAAGATCTGTCCTCACTGAGTTTTATACTTAGCAAACATACCTTTGAAAACTAAAAATACAATATCCTCCAGTTATACAAACATGAAATATTCTAATACCTCCATATGTAGCATATAGAAAATAACAAAGAGCATAATCCAGAATGCAAGAGGAGTTCCTGGATGGTAATGGATAAAGAATAAAGAACTCTCAAAAGGGTAGTTATGCAGGATTATATAAAACATAACTGCATTAGACAAACACATTTAAAAGGTCATTGAAGATATCCATGAAACCGTATCAGTCTGATGTCAATTTATATACATATTTATCCATATGTGTGTGTGTGTGCATGTTCATGTGTGTAAAAGATAAGAAAGAATTGATATAAAGTCAATGGAAAATAGAAATACACTTTTTAAAGTTTCTAATACTAGGAGAAAATATCATACCATGTTTCATAAATAGATTGTAAGTCAGATAGACAGCATAAGTCATAAAACAAAAATTAAAATTAAATAATATTAATAAAATTAATTTAATATTAGTTAATTCAAAATTCAACTAAATATTTCAAAATAATATTAAAAATTTAAAATTATATTGTGAGTCCAACTAAGAGGCCAGAATGTAGTATATTGTATGCATGAATCTGTGATCAATTCAGAGTACTCACATGGTATTTGATTAGGTTAATATATACAAAAAGATCATCTAAGAAAAAGTTTTCATGATAGTAAAGAATTACTAAGAAGAAAACATAACAAAAATAGTGGAATGGCAAATATATGACCAGCACTTCTAACAGTTTGGGGATAGGATATTGTACAAAGTTCTAGTATGTGGTGGATGTGGACCATGATGCATACTGGTGGCCAGATGTCACTTGTGAGACTGAGATACTATTATTTCCTTGATATCCACCTTATAGCCTCAGACAGATTCATGGCCCATAAGGTGTAAGTGGTATCCACTTGTACAGTACAATGATGGAAATATTTTACTGCTCTATACAAAAGAATAATTGAAAGACTGCTGTTTTGTATCTTTTTTTTATCCTGTGTTTAATTGTTCCCCCTATTTGGTGGGTTCTTCTGTTCTTATTCATGCAGTTCTGATGATTTTGATCCCTCTCTAGAATATCTTTAGTAGTCTGTGTAGGGTTGGCTTTGTAGTCAAAAAGTTCTTTAGTTGTTCTGCATCATGGTAATCTTTCACTTCTCAATTATACTTGAATGAGGATTTTGCAGGGTACATCAGTTAGGTTTGGAATTTGTTTTCTTACAAGACTTGAAATACTTTGCTCCATGCTCTTCTTGACTTCATGGTTTGTGAAGAGAAATCTGCTGTTATTCTGATGGGTTTCCCTTTAAATGTGGTCTGTTTCTTTTCTCTAGTGGCGTTTAGTATATGGCTCTTGTGTTGGATTGCTGGGATCTTGACTACTATATGCTTTGGTGTGTTTTTAATTGGATTGATGTTATTTGGAGTTCTGTATGTTTCAGTTACCTGAATGTCAGACAGTTTTCCCCATATTTGAGAAGTTTTCTGTTATTACTTCTGCCCATATTCTTTTATATCATTTGTATTACTCTTTCATTGATTCTTAGTAGTCTTACATTGTTCATATTTGCATCATGTTGCAGATGTTGAGTTATTTTTTTCCTGAATGCTATTTGTTTTTGAGAGATCTTATCTTACCTTTTCACTAGCTGCAATGGTGTCTTCAAGGTCTGGAAGTCTATTTTCACTTTCATTCAAATTGTTTTGCTATCATGTGATTGAGGTTTTAATTTCCTGCATATCATTTTGAATCTGTTTCACATATTCTATTTCTTTCCTATATTGGTCATTTAAGGATTCCATCATATTTTATATTCTCCTATATTTTTATCAGTCTCTTCTTTAGAAGCACTTAGTACTTCATTCATTATAGTTGTGATCTCTTTGTTTACTTCAGAAGATATATCTCATATGATTTCTTCTATACCTTTCTACAGTTGTTTCTTTACTTCAGTCTCTATTATTTCAGAGATTTCAGGTGTGTGATTTCCAATTTCTTCTATGCTATTGTCTCTTGCCTTTGTTCTGGGTCTGCTTGGGGCCTGAGAATACATTTTGCTCCTTCTCTTAGTCATTTTGTATAGCACTGTTTTCTGACCTTTGGTGTAGACCTTTAGCACAATGTCTATATCTACCAAGTTCAAAATTTTCCAGGTGGTAGTGGCTTGAGTCTTGCTGCTGTGCTCCATTCCTTTTTTCTACAGCCCTTGGAATTGAACCCTCTGTTCCACGCTGGCAAGATGTTGTGCTCCTGGATCAGCTGGGTGGTTATTACCTGTAGCGTCTGTGCAGGGAATTCTGCTGCAGGTTTCCATACCGGAACTGTCTGACAGACAACGCTCCTCACACGTGCCCGGCCTGGGTGCTGGCTGAGATGAGAATCTGGCAGACTGACAGGTAGTCCCACTCACCAGCTGGGCCTAGGCACTGACTGGATTGAGGATTAGGAAGTAACTGCTGAACAAATGTTCAAAGTAGTATTAATGCTTAATTTGTTTCTCTTTTCACTTTGATTTTTTTCAAAGTGTTGAATTTCTTATAATTCTCTATTCTTGTTTTGTTTTATTTTGCTTCTCTTGAAATGGATCTTACAGATTTATATCTGATAATCTGGACAATTAATTTGAAGATAGCATCATGTGATACAGCAACCACTGTTGAATTTCTATTACATTTTGGTGAAATCTTGTATCATTTTAATGCTGTTATTCTTTTCTGTCTCTAGTTTTTATTTTTGAAAAAAATATCTTGCCTCATGACTAAGCGGATTTCACCCCAAAGTTTCAGGGACAATTCATCACATGCAAATCAATAAATGTAATTCACCACATAGGAAGAAGCAATAACAAAAACCACATGATCATATGAATGAACACAGAAAAGGCTTTGAACAAAATTGCATAGCCCTTTAAATAAAAAACTTGAAGACAATATAGAACAATGTCTGAATTTGATAACAGCTATTTATGACAAATCAATGGCCAACATTTTTTATTTTAAAGAGTTGAAAAAGCAATACAAAGGATAAAGGATTTCAATACAAGATGATAGAAAATTAATAATGGTTATTATATAAGCACTAACTGTTATTTTCAGTGAACAAATAGAAATTAGTAGTACAGTTATCTTAGCTATCTTGTGATCATTTATGTTCCCCTTTCCCTTATTTTCTCCTTTCCCCATCCCGGCTGCTCTTTCCTTTGGAGCAGTTTCTTTCACTTTCACAATATCTATTGTAACTTTCCAACATTATTTTAAATGGGGAAATACTGGGATTGCAGGAGTGCACCATTGCCAGCTCAGCATGCCTCAGGGGTGGGCCTGGCATGGCATTTTGGACTGGGGATCAAACCCTGGTCTCTGCACTTGCAAAAGCAGGCACTTTGTCTAATGAGCTATCTCACTAACCTTACAGATTTATATCTGATAATCTGGAGGTGAATACTGTAAGCTTTCCCACTGAAATATGGAAAAAGAAAATGATGCCCACTACCATTACTTCTGTTTAATGTGGTGCTCAAAATCTTAGGCAAGAAATATACCTGAAAGGGATAAAAAGGGGAAAGAAATAATTCAAATTATCATTACTTATAAATGAAATGATACTCTATGAACAACATCTATAGAATTCCGCCAAAAATTCTTATAATTAACAACCAATTCAGCAATACAGCAGGATAAAATATCAACGTGAAATATTAATATTATTCTTGTACACTAATAATGAACTCAGTGAAAAAGAAATTAGGAAAGTGATACCATTCACATTAGTATCAAAGAATTGAATACTTAGGAATTAACCTGAACAAGAAAATGACAATTGAGAACATAAAAAGAAAAATACAAAGTTGTACTCTTCTCATTGATAGGCAGAGCAGATATTTTAAAATTGTTTCTATTCGCACAATTGTTACACACCTTCAACACAATCCCAATCAATGTACGGACAGAATTCCTTCACAGAACTAGAGCAAAATAGTCCTCTAACTCATATGGAACCAGAAGAGACCCAAAATAACAAAAGCAATTTTGGGCAACATGGATGAAGCACGAAGCATTACAATACTGATTTTAACTTGTACTACAAAACAGCAGTGATAAACATGGCATGGTATCAGTGCTAACGCAGGAATATAGACCAGTGGAAGACAATAGAGGGTACAGAAGTATCCCCAGACACATTCAACCATTTGGTCTTTGACAAATGGCCCATAAACATGTATTTTAAGACTGGCCTATTCAACAATCGTTCTGGAAATTGTCTATTTGCAGAAGAGTGAAACTGATCCCTATCTCTCCCCATATACTAAACTTAAATGATAATAAATAAAATATACAAACATTAAAAGTGAAATACTGAACCTACTTGACCTACTGATGATAAAGGTAAAGGGTTTGAAGTCATAAGTGTTGGCATGGGCTTTCTTAACAGATCTCAAATTGCACAAGAAATAACAGCAAGAGTTAACAAATGGGACTGTATCGAATTGAAAAGCTTCTGCATAGCAAATGAATGAATTAGTACAGTGAACATACAGTTTGCAGAAATAATAAAAATGTTTGTTTTCTATTCCTCAGGCAGGACCTAATATGAAGAATATAAGAAGAACACAAAAAATTTAGATTATTACCTCCCTGAAAGACTAAATAAATAAAATAGGTGAATGAAACAAAAAAAAAAATCTCTAAGATGAACAAATGACTAACAATTATATGAAAAAATGTTCAACATCTCTGGCTATTAGAAAATATAAATTTAAATCATGTAAAAATTCTATTTTATAGCAGAAAGAGAGATAATCATCAAGAAATCAAATATTAACAAATGTTGGTGTAGGTGTGGGGAAAGGTTAATCCTGCTATACTACAATAATTATGGAAATCAGAATAGAGATTTCTCAAAGAAGTAAAATTACATAAGTTGACTTAACTATTCCCTTTTGTGATATCTTCCTTAAATTACTGATTTCATCATATTACAGTGACATATGTGTATTAATGTTTATAGCAGCACAATTCCTAATAGCTAAATTCTGTAAGCAGAGCTGGCATATAGCTCAGCAGCACAGTGCCTGTCTAGCAAACACAAGGTCCTGAGTTTGATTCCTGATGAAAACAATGTATGATAAGTCCTGGAAGCAGGCTGTTTCCCTAACAATAGATGAATGAATAAATAAAATATAATCTCTATACACAAAGGAATACTACTAAGTATTAAGAAGGATAAATTTGTTTTTATAAGAAAATGGGTACACAGTAAAAACTTGGATTGCAAATAACACCTGTTCTTAGTGTGTTCTGCAAGACAACCCAACATTTCTGATCAATTTCAATTTGATAAGTGATCAATGCCCTACAGTATGTGATGCTAAATATCACAGTATGACAACAGAGCTGATGGCTCTCTTTGTGTCTCTGTCTCTGTCTCTCTCTGTCGCTCTGCCTGCCTGCCTGTCTGTCTGTCTCTTTGTCTCTTTCTCTGACATTGTGGGTGGACATATCAAAACAGCATGAAATTATGGAGACGATTCCATCTGCAGAAGAGGAAGAGAAAAGGAAGTCAGAGGAAACTCATACTTCAAATAAGATTAGGGAAATGTGTAACATGTGGGGAACTGAAAAATTTTGGAGAAACTTTTGCTATAGCAGTGCAAATTATGACTATGTTTAACAACAGTGCATGTTACATTTCTGAAAAATCCTGAAAAAGAGGCAAAAACAAGTGTCATTGGATAGGTCCCTTGTTAAATTTGTACCAAAGGAAAAAAAAAAATCCATTGACTCAATAGATGGCAGTGATTCTATCCATGATAGTGAAAGTCTTTGCACAGAATAACCTTCCTCTTTCATGTCTCGCTCATACTAGCCACAAAAGTTTTCAAAGTGCAGGTTAATTTATTTTTCTTTACAAAATGGTACTTCAGTTCACATACTTAATTCATTCAAAGAAAGAGATAAAACTACACTTTGTGTTTTATTTATATTTTTGTATTATGTTACTGTACTGTAGTTATTTTATATGAATATTTTTGTATTGTGGAATGGATCATGTGCAATTCCATTATTTCTTATAGAAGAATTCACTTTAATATACAGTACAAGTGATTTAGATTAAAGGTGTGCTTCTAAAATGAGTTATACTTGCAAATTAAGGTTTTATTAATTTATTACCTGGAAAACATAATTTGGAGTGAAATAAATGAGACACAAAAACTTAAATATTGCACCTTATTTCTTAGGTAAAGTACAAAGAACAAAATAAAGGTTGGATAGAAGGAATCAAGGAGATAGGTTTCTTTCAAGGGGATGGTTGGATCATGTCTTGGAGACTTAAAGAGAAAGAGAGTAGGAAGGGAAGGGGAACTAACAATATTTAGGGTACACTATGTACATGTACAAAATGACCATACCGAATGTAAATGTCTATGTGATAAATATGAGTTAAGAGTAATAATAAAAACAAAAATGAAATTAGGGAAGGAGGATTTAAAAACAGAAGGAAGGAGGTGGGTGGGAACAGGAAGTGGAATTAAAAAAGAAACAAGCTGTGTTATGTATGTGCACCTATACCCCAAGATGAATGCTATCTTCAGCTACTGTAAATATGTACTAATACAATTAAAATTAAAATAAAAAAAATTAGAAACTTACTAATAATAGGTCACAGTTAATAGATACCAGACAGTGACAGCATCTATTCAAATGAGCCCACCTGACATCTTAAAGAAACATAGGTTTCATTTTACTTTGGTCACAGATTACAGAGGATACATCACTAAATCACAAGCCTATACTTTGTTTGACCCACAACCTCAAAAGGTTGCCAAAATTATGCTATAAAAACCCTCTCATCCTAGAAAAGACACTTCCATCCTGCTGGCACAGAGAGGTCCCTTTCAAGTTTAGCAATATGCCTTCTGGGACTGGTATGTCCATATTTCTCTTTCCCATTCATCTGGTGCAAAACCTGGGAATGGGAGCCATCAACGTGGGCTCTTTCTGACTTCCTTTACCATGTTTCTCTTTTTTCCCCAAGGAATTGCATGTGTGGGCTTAAGTTCTCCCTGTGCCAGGACTGTAAGGCTTGACCAAGGCTACATTTGGGAAGCCCCCAAATCCCCTAGATGCATCTTTTGTATGTACACCACTCAAGCAGGTAACCAACTCTCCCTTCCCTCCCCTCTCATTTCCTTCTCACAAATTGCAGTCCTTGGACTAACCTGCCAAACCTCAAACTAGACATTCACCACTGGCTGCTAATCTATTACCCAATGCTAAACCCTGAAGCCTGAGCAACCATATCAACTTGGAAACTCTGGTCAGACAGATTGTGATCACATGATCACCTGCCTCCTGGTGGGAATGGAAAATACTAAACTTTAACAGGTCAACTAGGAGTATCTTAGATAAATCACTCAGGGAATAGATGAAATCCCAGCCCTTTTTATGAACTGCCTTTCAGAGGTGATGATTCAATATACAAACACCAACCCTAATTCTTCTGAGGGTCTAATAATTCTTCTGCATTGCACTTCATCACGTACTCTTATCCAAGTATCTTCCAAAAGTTCCAAAAATTAGAAAATGTACCCTAGCTACCACAGGAGATTATAGATATTGACTTTAAAGTTTTCAACAGAAAACTCTAAAAGAAAAAGACTAGTGCCAAATATCAAAATGCAGGTTCCCTTGTTAAACCCCCAAAGGCTTCAGTTCACACTCTGCTAGCCATTTTTTTGCTGCAGCGATCTGTGCCATTATACAAAAGCCTCACTTGTTTCCCTACTGCTGATAGTGTGCCACTGAAAAATAGATTGGTGACTGGGGAAGTCAGCCCCTTCCTTGCATTATTTCCCCTCAAGTTGCCCTGAAACATGTAGAGAAAACCTGGTGGCCCTTATGAGTTTATCTGCAGCTGCTTATTGACTTTATTCCAAACACCTCTCGATGGCATCATCAACAGATTCATAGGCAACAATGGTGGTGTCCAGAAAAGAGGTTCCCCTTCTGGCTGACTCAGAGGTCAGCCTCTCTGTTCTTATTAAATAATTGGGACCTTTTCTCCCATCTCCTTTATATGGTATTGCAATGAAGAACCTAATAGAAACAAAAGTCAAGACTATACTCTTATACTGTTCTTCAGGCCGTATAATTATCACTCATTCTTTCTTGTTAATCCCCAACTGCCCTATGCCCATTTTGGGAAGTTTTACTCTCCATTTCTGGGGGGAATTTATTTATTTATATACTTTTATTTTCCATAATTTTATTGAAGAACAAATAGCAATGAGACAGTGTTAAATCAAATTAGTAACATTCAATAATTAATACATTGCATATTGTTTTCATAGCGGTTTTTGTTGTACAATGTGCATACATGATATTTTATTTACAAACGCTATTAGAGAAGATGTCTCTATTCAAGGAATTAAGAGAATGTAGCTATACACCTACCTTTCTTTTTAAAGCTGAATTATAGTAGTTTCAGTATTTAATACTTTTTATATTGTTATCTTCCTAGTGGTTATCCATAGTACAAGAAGCAGACTGGATATCCTGTCCAAACACTATTAGTGCAAACAATTCTTCTCATAGAATTATGGGAAAGTATTGCATATTTATGCTAACTGTACTGTTTATGTAAACATAGAATAGTTCTTCCTTTGTATCTCCTTATTTTTGTTTAGTCCTGGCAGGGATGGGTATTCTATTGTCATTCAATTATTATAGGTGCTTGAATTCAGCGAACCAATCCAACACAGTCCAGCAGTCCACAATAGTAGTGGGTTATCCGAAGAAGTTGTTGACTAGAGCCATTTACACCTTAGCATATTATTATGGCTTTATTTTATATACCTCGTTTTTGTACTTTTCTGCTGGGTGGTTAAGACTGAGATACAGCAAGATCTATATAACAAAAAATGTAACTTTTGTATCTGATGAGATCAGTCAAGTCCCCTCAGAGTTTATCCGGTAATCCTGTGCCTCATGTTGTAGATCTTTTGTCAGTGTCAGCCATGTGAATGAGTCACGGCCATTGCTTGATCGATTTGCTCTCTGTGAAAGCCTGAGATAAAGTTTTCTCTCAATGTTACTCTTATTAGGCACACTGTACATCATTGATCACTTTCTTCTTTGGTTACATAATCTCCTTGATGAGAAAATTTGGGGCACAACTGAGGTCCATGATATTACAGTACAGGTTCTCCTATCCTGAGTCTTCACTGACCTTGAAAGGCTGGGGCCAAAATTTTGGCTGACTTTGCAGCCCTTTCATTTCTCCAATATTTGATCTGCAAACTTAGGTTGTTAACTATCCAAAAGAGAAGCTGATTATTCTGGGGGGAATTTACATGTATTCCCTCACTTCTTTCTGATCTGTTTCTTACCCTACCAGTCAAACCCCCTGCAGAGTCCTTCCATTCTGAAATAATTTAACTCGATAATCACAAGTTGTTTGGAACACAAAAGCCTTTCCATATCCTTATACCACCTAATTCTTCAAAATAGTACTGAGGGACCATACACAATTTGTCACATTCAACAGATATCATGTTAGCCCTAATGGAGGTCTTGGCTTCCAACCTATCATCAACCAACTTCTTAAAGCCCAAGTTTTTATTTTTTTCTACTCCCCCTCAAAACACTCCTATGCTTTCTGTAGAAACAACCTGATGGCTCTAGCTCACTAGTTCAAGATCTCTGAAAGATGAACAGAACTGTTGTTACCACTCATCCAACAGTATCCAACCAGTACACCCTCCTCTTCCATAACCCCAATAACTAATACTTTACTATTTTTGACATCAAAGACATTTTATTTACTAATCTCCTGAATCCTGATTTCCAAAAACTTTTTATTTTTCCCTGGAGAGACCATGTGTCTCTCTTAATCGAACAACTCACTCCGTTTTTCTTTAGGGATTTTGGGGGTAGCTCCATATTCTTTGGCGAAACATAAGAGGACCTCAAATCCCTCAGTCTTACTTCCAGGCACCTGCTTCAATATGTTAATCATGTTTTGCTTTGCAGCCCTTGGAAAATAAATTGCTCAGTATCCCACACTATGTTCCATGTTTAAATTCTTGGGGCTTCTTAAATTGGTTGTGTCAGAACACAAAGCCCAGATCATATTACAAGAGGTCATTCACTTTGGCATTCACTCCTGCCACTTGCTACATGCCCCCTAGAACAAATAGACTATCAACAATATTTGTTTTTTCTACAACAAAATAAGATTTCTTTTCCTACATGAAGCTTGTTAGCTAGTTTAGACTTTGGATCTCGAATTTCTCACTTTTTGCAAAACCCCTCTATGAGTTTTCCTATATAAATCTCCAAGAACTACCACAAATAGATTGAATTATCCAATTATCCTTTTCATTTGGGCTTTTGAGGAAGCACACCTTACAGCTTCTGCTTTTGCTCTACCCAATCCTAGTAAATCTGTCTTTCCATTAAACCTGTCTGTCCATTAGACAGTTAATCAGTAAAAACGGACAAGCATTAGGGCTTCTTGTACAACCAACCAGAGACTGCCTCCAGACTACTGGCTATTAATACTGAAATGAAAAACAGGAACGTTTACAAACATGTATACTAAACAGTAGTTTTGGGTATTTATCAGGTAAAAGAGAAAATAAAAAGGGACGTTATAAGATGGTGAGAAAAAGGAAAGTAAAACAGAATTTACCAAAACTTATTGGATCCAGTGGATTAGTAAGGATGTACTTTATAACATTCAAAGTCTTTAAGTAATAAAACACGTTAAATTAACCCAACGCAGAGCTCAATGAACTAAAAAAATAAAACTCAATTCAAAATTAGCATTAAAGAGAAAACAGTAAAAGTTAGAGACAATAATAATTAAGCATCAAAAGAATACAGCAGAACTATGGTTGTTGTTTGAAAAATAAGCTTAGTAAAATCTTAGACAAACTAAGAAAAAAGAGCAAAGCTAAAGTAAAAGTATACTAGAAGTCATTTGATAGAAGTTTTGGCATCTTCTATGTAGAGTATTGTGTAATCACAAATAATAATTTAACTTCTTCCTTTTCTATTGTTATTGCATTTATTTATTTCTGTTATCTAATTGTTCTGGCTAATATTTCCAACATGTTAAGTGTATTGAATAAAAGTGATAATGAAAAAACAGTATAAATTTGGTTGGCATGGTGCCACCTGCCTGTAATACCAGTCCTCAGGAGGTTGAGGCAGAGCGATCATTGTGAGGCTCATTCAAGACCGGCCTGGGCTACAAAATGAGCTCAATGCCAGACTGAGGTGCATAATGAGAATCTGTGTCAAAAAGACAAAAACAAAAAGTAATAACAGTAAATGAAAGATGAGCCATTACAACAGATGATATAAAAGTCAAAAGATCACATGGGACCATAATGAATAATTATATTCCAACAAAATTGAATGGCTTAAAAAAGAATAAACACCTAGAAACTTGCAACCTACCAAGACTGAGTCAAGAAGAAAATCTTAATAAAGTAATAAACAAAAAGATTAAATCAATAAGTAAAATCTTCCAACAAACCCCAAAAAACTCAGAATGGCATGGCTTCAGGGTAAATTCTATAAAATATTTAAAGAAAATCTAATAGCAACTATTATTAACCTCCCTTCCCACAAATAGGAGAGAGAATATTTTGAAATTTGCATTAAGAAGCAAACAATATCTTGATGTCAATGACAATATAAGAAAATAAAGCTATAATATCTTTATTGGGTTTCACTGAATTCAAGCACCTACAATAATTGAATGACAATAGAATAACTATCTTTGGCAGGACTAAACAAAAAAGGGGATATAAAGAAGGACCATTCTGTGTTTGTATAAACAGTACACCCAGGATAAATATGCAGTACTTTTGCATAATTCTATGAGAAGAAAGATTTGCACTAATAGTGTTTGGACAGGATATCCAGTCTGTTTCTTGTACTATGGATAACCACTAGGAAGATAACAATGCAAAAAATATTAATTATTGAAACTGTACTATAATTCAACTTAAAAAAAGATAGGTATAGAGCTACATTCTCTTAATTCATTGATTAGAAACATCTGCTCTAATAGTTTTTGTAAACGGAATATCATGTATGCACGTTGTACAACAAAAAAACACTACGAAAAGAATATGCAATATATTAATTATTGAATCTGTCTACTAATTTGATTTGACGCTGTCTCATTGCTCTTTGTTTTTCAATAAAATAAAATTCAAAAAAGATATTTTTGTTGCATATAAATATAAAACATTTAATGGAATATAAACAAAGTAAATTCAATGAAACATTAAAATGGAAATATAGCATGAGAAGTAGGACTTGTACCTGGAATGAATGGAGGATATGTCATTTAAAAATTAAACATTATGATCCACTATAATAACAGATGGAAATCTAAAGCCATATGATAATCTAGTACTTATAAAAAATGTACCTCTTAAAATACAACATCAGCATCTTTCTATGATTAAAATACTAAAAATAAATATAGAACACACCTTAACAGAATCTAGGTCATATGCAAAACTCCCATCTAATATCATAATTGGGGGAAAATTAGAAGCTTTTCTTAACTATAAATAAGAAAAATGTAAGAATGCCTACTACATACTCCCAAAATATTTTTACCCAGAAAAATGAAGGAAAATAAAATTTGTCCAAATTGGAAGGCAAGAAATAAAATAATCTGTATTTACCTATAACACACACACCAAACATATTATATATATATATATATATATATATATATATATATATATATATATATATATATATATTCCAAAAAAGGGCAGTTAGAACCAATAATCTATTGAATATTCTCTTTTTAACTTTTTTTTTGCAGTACTGGGGATTGAACATAGGACCCTGTACTTGCCAGGCAAACACTTATTCTACTGAGCTATTCTCCCTGGCCCCACTATTTTTTTTTTTTTTTTTTTTTTTTGCGGAACCAGGGATTGAACTCAGAGCCTTGCACTTGCCAGGGAAGCGCTTATTACACTGAGCCACCTCCCCGGCCCCAGGCCCCACTATTGAGTAGCCTTAATAATAATTTTTGAGAAAAAATCTTGCCATTTGTATGAGTGTAGATATAGCTTGAGATATAAAAGTTGAAACACTGTATGATTTCACATAATGTAGAATCTAAAGTACTCAGAATCACACAGATAGAGAATTGAATGACAGTTTCTAGGGACTAGAGGAGGGCAGAATGGGAAGACTGTTGTTCAAAAGGTTATACAATGTATACAAGATATATTTATTATGCAAGATGAACACATTCTGTAGGTAATAAAGCATGGTGAAGACAGTTAAAATACTACGTGAATTTTTACTTGAATTATTTTAAAGGTTAAAAATGGTAAAATATTCACGAAAAATGACACAAAATTTCATTAAACAAATTAATATGTACAAATACAACAATGGTTGTTGTATTGCATGAAGTTATAATGTTATATTCAAATTAGTTGTTCAGGTTACCAGATATAAACCTGTAAAATATTAAAAAATACCTATATGAATTATTATTTTTTAAAACCTATATGAATTGAAAATAGTTAAGAGATAGGAGAACCTGCAGTGTAACATCCTATAACTCAGTGATGTCTTAAATTTTCTGATTAAGGAGACGATGGGGCCACAGAGGAATGTGATCAATGATGTAGAGAGTGCCTAAGGGGAGTCACATGGAGAAAAAACATTCTCTCCGGCTTTCACAGTGAGCAAATTGGTCAAGCAATGTCTGTGACTCATCCACATGGCTGACACTGACAAAGGATCTGCAAATTGCAGTATAGGGTTTCTGGGTAAATCCTGAGGGGACTTGACTGTCTTTGTCAGATAAAACAGTTACATTTTTTGTTATATAGGTCTTGCATTTATCTTTTAGCAGAAATGTATTATAACGAGGTATGAAAAGTAAAGCTATATTAATATGCTGAACTGTAAAGGGCTCAACTCAACAATTTCTAATACTGCCAGTCCTAGGGAAAGTCCACTACTATTATGGACTACTGGATGATTTTGGAATATTTTGCTGATTTCACACACCTACAATATTTAAATGACAATGGGATACCCATCTCTGACAAAACTAAAGAAGAAAAAGGGATACACATGAAGGACTATTTTGTATCTGTATATTCAAAATAGAATAGATATACAGCTATTTTCTCTTAATTCAATGAGAAGAAAGATTTGTACTAATTGTGTTTGGACAGGATATCATGTCTACATCTTGTACTATGAATAACCAGATTGATGACAACAATATGCAATGTATTATTGTAACTGTCCTACTAAGCTGTTTTGATACTGTCTCATTGCTATTTGTTTCTCAATAAAATTAATAAAAAAATTAAAAAGAAAAAAATAAAATAAATTAAAAATTTGAGCTTTACCTTCTCTTTTCAATAGACCAGCAGAAATGAGTAGTACAGTTATCCAAACTATCCTTAATAAATACCTAAATATATCTGATTCTATTCTTTCATTTGTCATTTGATCATTCCAGTTTTTCCTTCACAATGAATGTATTCTTTCCCTTTCACAGTATCTATTGTACCTTTAGATTTTATTTAGTCTTCCAGATTCTTACACTAGAGAAACAACATGATGTTTGCACATGCAGATCTAATGTATTTCACTTACAAATATGGTCTCTAGTTGCATTCACTTACAAATAAAAGCCTCAAATTTATCTTTTTAAATAGCTGAATAAGACTGCATTGTGTACACTTGAAAGTATGTAGGAGTCTAAAGCTTAGGTCTCAATACAGCTACTTTTAAGAGTTGTGTCCTATTTGCAAAGGCACAATAAAGTTGTATCTTAGAAGCTATAGGCAATAAAGCTAACAATAAACTTCATTTAGCACATACAAAAATACAGCTGCACATGCACAATTGACAGTTTAATACCTTGTGATCATTTTACCAGGTATCAACTTGTACGCCTTAAATAAACAACAATAACATTTCACAACTATAGCTAAATAAGTTTTAAAAAAATATCACAGCTAAGATTATATTTAATCACAAAAAATAAATGACTGTTCTAAAAGCAAGAACAAGAAAAAGATGTATGCTTTTCCTACGTTTATTGAATATTATACTGGATTTGCTAATTAGTAGTTAAAAGAAAGGGTAAGAAGTAAAACACTGGGGCTGGGGAAATGGCTTAGAAGAATAAGCACTTGCCTGGGAAGTGCAAGGGTCTGAGTTCAATCCCCGGTTCTGCAAATAAATAAATAAATAAATAAATATAAATATAAAATAAGAAGTAAAACATATGTACATTTCTAAAAGAAAATACATTGTTGGCAGATGATAGTCTGAATAAAGAAATGTGACAGAATATACAAGATTCTCCTAGAACCAATTTAAACAACAATTGTGCAGCATGAAAGCTTAATATATAAAATCAATTTTATATATAGCAATCATAAATGGCAATTTTAATGTGTAATACCATTTACCATAACATCAAATAATGAAATATGTAAGGCATAAATTTGACAAATATCTAAACATTGAAATTTAATAGTCTTGTGTGTTAAAGATGATTTGATGAATTAAACTGTTCATGGATTTCAACACTCAATTAATACTCAACTTAATACTTAACACTCAACTTAATACTATTAAGTATTGATGACATTTTCCCCTAACTGATTTATCAGTTCACTACAACTTTAATAATACTGTAGAATAATGATGTAGAAATTGATATCTTTACAATAAAATTCTCACAGAAATTTAAACACTTCATATTAGCCAAGACAATTTTGAAAAAGAAGAACAAAACTGGAGATAAATGCCAGGTATTTAAAAAACTTTGATATGAATCATAATTAAGAAAATGTGATATCAACACAATGAGAGATTAGCAGAATAATGGAAAAGTGAAAGATAACTTTGATACATACAACACCATATGCAAAATACCATTAGAGTACCTCAAAGAGGTAGAGAAAAATTTCTTCAAATTCATTAGGAACAAGAAGAGACTCAGAATATAAAAAATAGTCCTGGGAAAAAAGGAAATGTAAGAAGACATCACAATCCCTGACCTGAAATTATACTATAAAACTACTGTAATAAAATCAGCATGGCACGGACATAACGACAAACCTGAGGATCAGTGGAACAGATTAGATGATGCAGACACGACTGCAAACACACTAAGCCACATTATCTTTGATAAATGTGCCAAATATGCTCACTGAAAGAAAGCAAGCCTCTTTAATAGATGGTCCTGGAAAAATTGCCTTTTCTCATGCCAGAGGATAAAACTAGACCCATACCTACCACCATGAACAAAGCTCCAGTCAAAATGGATCAAAGATTTAAATATTAAAACAGAGAAACTAAATATTCTGGAGGAAAACATAGGTAGAAATCTTAAAGACATAGGGGTTTATAGAGAGTTTATGAACAAAACAACAAACTGCTTGGGAAATGCTCGAAGGAATCAACAACTGGGATCTCATCTTTGTGAGTTTCTGCATTTCAAAGCAAATCTCCAACATGCTTACTGGAAGAAAGGCGGCCTCTTTAAGAAGTGGTGCTGGAAAATCTGGCTCTCCATATGCACAAAACTAAGCTTCACTCAGGTATAATGCCATGAACTAAGTTAAAGTCAAAATTGATTAAAGATCTAAACATTAAAACAGAAATACTAAATCTCCTGGAAGAAAAAGTAGGAGGAACTCTTGAAGACATAGGGGTAGGCAAAGAGTTCATGAACAAAAATCAAATCGCATGGGTAATATTTGAATGAATTAGCAACTGGGACCACCTATTATTGAGAAATTTTTGCACGTCAAAAGAAATTACCAACAAAGTGAAAGAACAACCTACAAATTTAGAACAAATCTTAACTAATAAGCACTCAGACAAATGTCTTGGGTCCTCAAATTTAAAGATCTAATTCAGAAATAGGAATCCGAGATGAACACACACTTCTCAGGGGACGAAATTAAAGACAGGAATAAATATATGAAAAAATGCTCTACATCACTAGCCATCCATGAAATGCAAATTAAAATAAACACTGAAATACCATCTCACCCCACAAATAATGGCTATCATAAATAAATTAACCAATAACAAATATTGGAGGGTCTATGGGGAAAAGTGAAACCTTATGCACTGCTGGTGAGAATGTACACTTGTGCAATCATTGTGGAAATCAGTGTGGAAACTGCTTAAAAAACTAGGACTGGATATCCTGTTCAAGCCAGCTATCCCCCTACTGGGAATTTTCCTGGAAAAATTGAAAATGTCATATCATAGTGGTATATGTGTACCTATGTTTATAGCAGCACAATTTGTGATAGTCAGATCTTGAAAACAACCAAGATGCCTGTCACCTGAGGAATGGATGAAAAAATGTGGTATTTTTATACAATGGAGTATTACTTGGCTATAAAGAATGATAACCTTGAAACCTTCATATTTAAGTGGATGCCACTTCAAGATATAAGTGAAATAAAACAGACCCACATGTGTAAATATCATGCAGTCTACATATTATAAGAAGTCAAGGAATTACAAATAGCAAGGTGCATGACAGGGGCAAAGCCACACATTTATATACACAAGATGGGTAAGGCAAGGATACTGAGAAACATCAGCATGTTTTTGAAACTAGCAGTTAATTGGTAGGATTCTCACTGTGACTAACTATATATGCTGATGCTGTGAACTAAGCAACTGCATTGAAGTTACCAATGTGTAATAGAAGGGGTATGCTTGGAATGCCTGCCATTCAGTTCTTCTAAATATGTACTTCTTGTGATGATATACAAATTATTATTGTAGTGTCTTTCAAATAAAGCTTCTTTAAAAATAAATGTTAATAAATGAAAAAAAAAGACACAAGAAAGAAATGTCACAGTACTGTCTGGCTACAGTGCTGTATATGGTTAGATTTCTAAATTTCTGGGTATGCATGTGTAACTGTTCATTCCTGTTTTTTAAAAGTATTTTTTCTTCATATTCTATAAAGCCTTAAAGTTTGACCTACCAATACTTGATGGTAAATACCTGTTTCATGTTATGCCTATGATGTTTGTTATTTAGGTAGTGAGGCTAAACCAAACTGCATATGTTGCAGAGTAATAATAAGCTTCTCTTTTGGAGGGTTAATAACCTAAGTTTGCAGACCAAAAATTGGAGAAAAGGAAGGGCTGCAAGGTCAGGCAATATTTTGGCCCTCGCGTTTCAAGGTCAGTGAAGACTCGGGACATAGCAGAACCTATACTGTAGCATCATGTAACTCAGTTGTTTCCCAAATTTCCTGATCAAGGAGATTATGGAGCCACAGAGGAATGAGATCGCAGATGTATGGTGTGCGTAATGAAAGTCACATGGAGAGAAAACTTTCTTTCAGGCTTTCAGAGAGAGAAAATTAGTCAAGTACTGGCCATGACTCATCTACCTGGCTGACAGTGACAAAAGATCTACAAATTTTGGCATAGAGTTACAGGATACACCTTAAGGCTAGCTAGCTGACCTTATCAGGTACAGAAGTTGCATGTCTTCTTATATATGCCTTACTTTACCTTGGTCTTAACCATCCAGCAGAAAAGTATAAGAATGAAGTATATAATTAAAGCCATATTAATATACTGAGCTGTAAATGGCTCAAGTCAACAACTTCTTCAGATAACTCACTACTATTGTGGACTGCTGGACTGTGTTGCATTGTTTTTCCGAATTCGCACTGTAGTATTTAGATGTCAATGAAATAGCCAAAGGAGCTATAATGGAAGGTGCATTTTGTATTTGTATATACAGAATAGTTAGGATAGATATATAGCTGCTTTCACTAAACTCAGTGAGAAGAAAGTTTTGTACTAACAGTGTTTGGACTGTTAGTCCAAACACTGGATATTCTGTTTGCCTCTTGTACTATGGATAACAACTAAGAAGATGACAATATACAATGTATTAATTATTGAAACTGTCCTATTAATCAATTTTGAAACTATATCACTGATTTTTGTTTCTCAACAAAAAGGAAACAAACAAAAACAAAAAAATCAGGCCCCTTATATTAAAAACCAAATCCACAAATGAACACCTGTAATTAATATACACTTCTGAGACGAAGAAATACAAATGGCAAGTAGATATATTAAAAAATGTGCAACATGATTCATCATTCAAGAAATGCAAATTAAAACAACACTGAGGTTGCATCTCACCCCAGAAAAAGTGGCTAACATCAAGAAGTCAGCCAATAACAAATAGTGGAAGGGGTGTGAGGAGAAAGGAACCCTTCTTGACTGTTGTTGAGAGTGCAGACTGGTACAACAACTGTGGAAATCAGTGTGTTGATTCCTTTAAAGGCTAGGATTGCAGATAACATTCAAGCCAGCTGTTCCTCTCCTGAGTATTTCTCCAGAAGAACTGAAAATCTCATATCACAATGAGGTATGTGTACCCATGTTTATAACAGCATAATTTGTGGAAATTTGCTGCAAACAACCCAGATACCCATTGTCTGAAGAATGGAGAATGAAGGATGTGGATTTTTTTTTACACAATGGAGTATCATTCAGCTTTAATTTGGGAGTCTGTCAGTAAATGGATACAACACTTACGTGAAATAAATCAGACCTACATGTACAAAAATCATATTGTTTCCTTGTATGAGGATTGAAAAAAGAAAAATGGAATCTGAAGGGTACAATGGAAAGTGCTAAAAATGAATAAGTTCATTAAAAGGGAAATAATTGTTGAGTTGAGAAGAATAGGAAAGGATGTGGGAGAAAGATTTATGTATGGGTATAAGCAGGATGGTTTGGACAACTGAACTGTGCATTTCTGCTGGTCTATGGGAAGAAGCAGTGAATATTTGAGTTTAGTTTTGTTTTTTCAATTGTGCCTTATTTTTCTCTTAATTTCTTTTACATTTATGTCTTTTTTCTTCAACTTTACATGCATATATCTGGCAATATGAATAACTGGTTGGAAGATAATACTTTGTATTAAAAATGTGAAATTCATTTTAATTTGTTCAGTGAAATTATGTATCACTTGTAATTTTTTCTGTATACTTTCATTTTTCGGTACTGCGGATTGAATTTTTTTCTGTTTTAATTCTAATTTGTATTCTCTTTAAAAAATAAAAATAAGGGAGATTTATTTTTAGGGGAGGTTTATTTTTGTGTTTGGTGCTGAGGACTGAACCCAGGGCTTCTAGCTTGCTAGGCAAATATTCTACCCCTGAGCCAAAGCCCTAACCCTTAAAAAATAAAAATGCAACTCAAAATGGACCTAGATGTAAAACTTGAAACTATAAAACAAGTAGAATAAGTTATAAGGAAAAGTATTTGTGACTTTGACTAAATAATTTCTTCCATATAACATGAAATGTGTGCCCATAATAGAAATGAAATACTAATTTGATTTAATCAAAATTAACGTTTTCTCTTGTTTTTAAGGCACTATTGAGAGAAAGAAAGTATAAGTAACAGACTGAGGGATTATAAAAATGTGATAAAAATTCAGCATTTACAAAGAGCTCCTAAAATACTGTAATATAGAAACAGCTCAATTTTTAAGATGGGCAAATTATTTGAAAAAAACACTTCGCTAAAATGGATAATATGAACCTAAAATAAGCACATGAAGTCTCTCAGTATCTTAGTCTTTAGGGTAATAAAAATAAAACTTCAAAATGAGATAGTAATGAACCTATTGAATTCAACTCAAAATTAAAACTATTGACCATACTAAGTACTGGAATGTGTGTGAAGTATGTGATACAATTACACACTACTGATGGGAGGGTGAATAAAGCAACATCTATGTAAAACAGTTTAGCAGTTTCTTAAATGATTAAGCATTTATACCAGATGACCCAAGCATTGTGCTTTTAGCAATCAAAAGAAAAATCAATGCAAAAGTTTTCATGATGGCTTTAGTTTTAATAGTCCCAAGCTAGAAACAACTTGTCTGGCTAAAGTAAATGGATAAAAAATTGTGGAGCATCCATATAATGGAATATTATTCAAAAATAATGTGATAATACATGCTACAATAGTGATAAATTTCAAAATAAGCTGAGTGAATGAAACGAGGCAAAAGTATATACTTTATGGTTCAATTTATACAAAATTATTTGGAAAAGGAGATTAATTATTTTTCTGAAATGGTGGAAATGGAGAGAAATGAGTCAATTACAAAAGAGGCAGGAAAAAATTTTTGGGTATGATAGATACATTTGTTCTGTGTCACTGAGCAATGAGAACATAGGTGTGCTCCTTGTGAATAGAGGAGCCTAACTCCATATGGCATTCATCTTGGCAAACTCTGTGCCATACATTCCATAGATCAGCCATAGTCACCCACCAACTCATTTTACTTCTGCTTACCAACAGGGAACAGGGGGACATTGAACTAAAAATCTTATTCTTTATGAGACCAGTACTCTCTGTTAAGTCCAGAGAGTTTTCAGCTTCAGAGAGAAATAATGGCCCTGGTCAGCAGTGGTAGAACCAAGAAAAGCCCATACCTCCTGTAAACTACAAAAACAGCATGGGATTTAAATCTCAATGTGACTTGTTCATAACAGATTAAAGCTAGTGAAGAAATTATATATAGTGTTCACCATAGTAGTGTTTAATCAGACTCCAGTTTGGGAAGGTTTTTTTTTTTTTTTTAGACTGAGCTGCAGAACTCCCCTTCAGGGTTTCCAATGTTACTCACTGCCAGTGAATGAATAAGAGATAGCCATAAAAGACAGATGTAGGGAGAGTTCAGGCTAAACATAGGCCATTTGAGAAGTTTGAATTCAGGCTGAGAGGGATACTAGCCTTGCACTTTGTAGTTCCAGTGAATGTAGCTTTCAGAGGAGACTGGGTCAGAAAGTGTTGGCATTAAGTCCAGCAGTCTGCTTGAACCCCTGCCCTTGCCTACATGCAGCAGGGACCAGAATGCTGATTGCTTTTCTCTCCACTAATGTGAGCAAAAACATCTTTCCAGGGGCTGGAAAGAGGGCTCAGCAGTCTAAGTGACTGTCTGGTAAGCACAAGGACCAGGATCAATCACTGGGCATGCTGTGCTGGCCACCAGAACTGGGCATGGTGACACACACTTGTAATCCCAGTACTGGAGATGCTGAGACAGGAGGATGACTATGAGTTCAAGCTGCATGGTGAGACCTTGTACCAAACAAACAAACAAATAATAAAAGAACATGCCTCTACTTGAATAGTTGCCACAGTTCTGCAAGTATAAACACGGTGTCTTCTGAAGCTAGGAGGGCAAGTCACAAATCCATACATGATAAAGTCAGGTAGGGAACATAATGACTTGATTGAAAGACCACATATATTGGTGTAAGTACTGATTTGATATCACAGAGGAGTTTTTTAATCAACATATTTTTCACTTTTTATAATTGATTGTATAGAGATATGTCTCTTTTCTATTATCCTTTTAGCTATTTTCCCTCTTCTTTTGCTTCTACCTTTTCTGCTACTGTTATCTAATAATATTAATTCCCACTTGTTCCTCATTATGATGCCTAATATCATTTTTCTCCTTTTCTTATATTGATTATATTCCAAAATTTATTTTTTCTTATTCTTTAGTTCTCCACGAAATTTATCTTTACTACTACAACTACTAAGCTTATGAAACTTTAGTTATCACTCTCCTATTACTTGTTTGAAGATGCAGAGTAAATTTTAGACAAGCATTTCTGAAATGAATACATAACATGAAATTAATAATAGATTGCACATGTAAAAAATTATGCACAAACTTAAAGGAATATTATAATAAACATTGTCTAAAATAAACTTGAAGAAGAAAGAGTTTACAGGTCAGTCATATAATAGCTCTTTCTGCCAAAATCAAGAAACTTAGATTCATATACTTAGAATTCTCAAAGTAGAATGGGGTAGGTTATAAGTATTTAAAGACAAAAACTTTCTGAATTTAGTTAAAATTACAGCAAGAAAAATTAACCTTTTGCACAAGAAATATGAATAAAATCATAACAAGATACACAAAAATGAAATTGTCAAAACCTAGAAAGGAAGAATCATGAGGTATGTGTATGGACAGTACAGTTGGGATAGATAATGCTGTGCTTCTACATAATTCTACGAGAGGCAAGATTTGCACTAATGGTGGTTGGACAGGATATTACGTCGGCTTCTAGTACTATGGACAACCACTAGGAAAATAACAAGGTAGAAAGTATTAATTATTGAATCTTTGATGTAATTCAGGCATAAA
>PVKA01009724.1:35380-67335 GCA_004027165.1 Ctenomys sociabilis | reverse complement strand
ACAGGATATTATGTCGGCTTCTAGTACTATGGACAACCAGTAGGAAAATAACAAGGTAGGAAGTATTAATTATTGAATCTTTGATGTAATTCAGGTATAAAAAATAAGATACGCAAACAGCTACACTCTTAATTTACTGATAAGAGACATATGGTATAATAATGTCTGTAAGTATAATATCATGTATGCACCTTCTATGATACCAAAACAATATGAAAACAGTTTGCAATGTATTAATTTATCAAATCCATCTTATCAAGGTATCTTAAAACTCTCTCATTGATATTTGTGTTTCAACAAAACAAAAATAAAAATAAAATAAAAAAATAAAGTTGGTAAGAGGAGAACAAAAGGACTTCCAAATCTGAGCAAACAACTTGAAGGGTTAGTGCCTTATAAAATCTGATTTGGTCCCTGCCCTGCTTTCTACTATCAGGGATGAATAATCTAAAATTCTCTTCACCTGCATTTAGTTCTAGCAAACTTAGGCCTGCACCTGCTGATCTCTGTGTTGACAAGGACTCTGTTGTGAAAAAACTAGGCAAACCACAAAAACAACAACAGAGAAGAAAAGAAAGCCAACAAGCTTGCTAGATTGATAAATTCATTGTAAGAAAAAAATAGAACAGGCTACCATGCACCTGATCACTTGATTGTTACATTATTATCTTCCTGTCTAGAAAAACACATCAGGCACAATAAAAATGGGGAAGGGAAGGGCACACTGAGTTCTCCCTGCAGATCAGATCTGGTAATGGAGCGGATTCTGAGACTCAACTAGAGGAGGTGTAAATTTGATGAGTGAGGTCAAAGAAAGCCAAATTCCCCAGGAACCTGGAGAATCTTGCTTCTCTCAGAATAAGGACTACTCCTACACTGGCTACACGGGTAAGGAGCAAGAGAGAAGGGGGGAGGAAGGGAGAGAGGGGGAAGGAAGGGAGGGAGGAGGGAAGGAGGGAGGAGGATGAGAGCGGCAGTCCTGAGGGCTACTTGGATGAGGTTTAAGTGTTGGGTGTAAGATGCACATGTCCATTGTCTTCTGTCTCTGCCTACTGAAAAAAACGGGTCAGAACAGGACCAGAGGCCAGGTGAGATAGCTCAGCGGACTAAGCACCTGGTTTTGCAGGTGCAGGGATCAGGGTTCGATCCCCAGTCCCGAATGCTGCATAGACTCTGACTGACCCCAGGGCATAGCTGAGCTGCTGACCAATCCTAGGCATCCCAGTACATGGCTGTAATCTCAGCGTTGGGGAGTCTGAGCTGTGTAGTAAGACCCTGTACCAAATACATATTTGGCAAAAAAAAAAAAAAAACAGGCCCAGAAAAGACAGGTATGGGTTGGTAAGAAAGACAATGATGCTTCTATCCTTAAGGCTGAGACACAACTGCAGAAGTGTAAGGTGACAGATGTCTAATATTCTTGAATGATACAAATTAGAAGGAATTGATAACAAAAGAGAGAGAAGCTGGAGTCCAGGGCTTCAAAAAGCTGGAGCCCCTAAAAAACACAGTGCTGACTGATATTCCATCACTGAGACCAAGCTATCCCAAACGGAAGCTGGATGCCCAATTTGCTGGCCAGCAGGTACATAGGCCATGCACCTAGAGAGACCAGGGGGCGAACCCAGGCTGTTGGTGCAAGACCCGCCCCTCACGTGCCTCTCCAGCTGGACCTGTCTGCTCCTCTACAGATGCACCTATGTGACCAAAATGCACAGCTGCTGCCTTGTGAGTGAGAGCAAAGGCAGCAGAGGGGAGCAGGCCAGCCACAGATGAAGCGCAGACTCAGATTGACTTCTTTCTCTCCCTACTTTCACTCTGCCCTAACCTCACTGAAAATGCTCTCTGCGCCTCCTCAGTTTGCTCAACTGCAAAATGGAGGAAACACACAGCACCTGTCTCACTGGTTCCTTCGGATGAGTAAGTACCAGAAGGATGACAACAGTGAACACTGTGCAACCAAGCAGGCACTAGGTTCCGTGGAAAACAGTTCACGCAGATGCTCTGTTTCATCACTCTGTGACCCAGGTGCTACTGTAATCCTCACTCCAAAAGGGAAGAGATGGTGTCCTGAGCACACCAGCTGCCAGCTGGGCTAGTGAGCAAGCCAGCCTGTCCCAAGCTGGCACTCGGAGCTTCTCTAGCTGTAGAACATACAGCTCTTAGCAGGGAGGGAGAGCCAAACATCCCCCGCCCTGATGGTAACATGGCAAATCCAGGCTTTTCCAACTAGTATGGTTCTGAATGAAGAAGTGTCCGGGGTCAGCACATCTAAATTACCAACCACTTGTGCACCTGTCCACCTCAAACTTCTGTAACACCAACTGCGACTTCCTAAACTTGCTTGTGACTTTGACTCCGTGGACAGCAATCAGCTGTGGCCTGAGATTTCCAAGCTCAACAAAGACTCAATTCTTGGTGCTGTGATAGAAAACTGCAACTTAATACTACCTCTGAGAAACACCGCAGAAAAAATAGCCCAAGGTTCAGAGCATAATTTCCTGTGTGGTAAAACAGGGATCTTTTCATGACCTCTATCTTTTTACCTTTCCACTTAATAATGAATGGATATTTAACTTTTGCATGAGTTAAATATACTCTCCCACCTCCAAGAGAGAGAACAGAGAAATTCTTTCACAAGCAGATAACAGGATTTTATTTCCACTAACAAGGAATAATCTTAATTGACATGTAACTCTGTCAGAGAACAGGCTCAGAACATCTACTGAAAACTGAAATAATCACTTTTTGGTAGCAGGTCCCAGCATTTAATGAGCTTATTATGGCAAAGAACCTAAATAGCAAATCAATTCATTGAGGTACAAGAGAGTTCACTGGGAAGTTATGCAGCCTCAAGTGGAAGTTTGTGAAACTTTGCTATGATTTAAAAAAAAAAAATAATAGTACCCTGTGGTTGACATTTCAAACACATATCTAAAAATCATCCAAACCAAGATTAATTTAGGACTACATACATAAGGCATAATGCTAGGGACCCAGAAAACCCAGATCACCTTCTTTGTGAAAAAGATCCAGATGGCCAGTTAAGATGTGGGTACTCTTAACTGGCACTCTTAAAAGGTGATAGGCAGATCAGATTGAGGTCCTCAGATTTCTAAAGGATTTCACCTCAATGCTCCTTTCAGACAACTGGTTTAAAGACCCTGCACAGGACTAAGAGATGACTCAGTGGAATAAGCGCTTCCCTGGCAAGTGCAAGGGCCCGAAATCAATCCCCAATTCCACCAAAAAAAAAACATTATGCAAAGAACAAAGAGTAACTGCACTCAATGAGGAAGGATAATACTGAACTCACAACCACTTACAATGGGAGTGACTTAGCATCTTCAACCAGAACTTCTTATAAACAACCTTAAGACTGAGAGCTTGGCTTAGAAACTTAGAGTAAAGCCACAAGACAGAGCAAGAAATCCTTTCAATAAAAACACAGTGACATTAAGCAATATTCACAGCATATTTTCACTGAGTCTATGTCCCTTAACACTTAAACATGAATAGATATTTTCTGGGTAATCTTACCACGTCCACGAGAATGGTAAGAACTGAGGACAGCTAGAACTTTCATATATTACTTGTAAACAAATAGGACTCATTTCAAAAAGAATTTTCTGAGCCTCTAATAATACTAAAAACATACTTCCATATAACCAAGCAATTTTCCTTCCAGGGATTCATGTTAGAGAAGTGCAAACAGATCCACACAAAGGCTACTGTGTGAATGATCCTAACACCTGCATTTATAAAACTACTAAAACCTAGACACAACTCAAATGCTCACCAATTAATGAACTTTAAACCCAAATTACAGAATATCATTCATACAATGGGACACTACACAGCAATAAAAAAAAAAAAAAAGAGGGAAGTACTGAGACACATTGCATGAGAAATCTACTATGCTAAGTCAGGGCTCTTCTTGTTTTTACAAAGTTGTTCATTTCTTTGGCTTTGTTTGTTTGTTGGTACTGAGTATTAAACCTAAGGTCCTGGGACAGAGCCACATCCCCAACTTCTTTGTTATATTTTATTTATTTTGAAGAGTCTTACTAAGTCACTAAATTGCCCAGTTTGGCCTTGAACTTGTGATCCTCCTGCCTCAGTTTGCCAGGGTACCAGGATTATATGTTTTCACTGCCGTGCCTAGCTACAATCAGAGTTTTATGCACATTTAGTTACATACTATTCAGCTCAGAAAAATGACACCCCAAGGACAATGCTGGAGTATGTTGAGTACTTTGAACTAAAAGAAGCTGGAAGGGCTCTGAAGCAGAGTCTCTGACTATCTCCTTCCCTCCCGCCTTGATCCCATCTAATGCTCGAAAGCAAGTCAACAAACAACAACAACAAAAAAAAACCCTCCCTAAGAATGGTTATAGAAACTAGAATTCTCCTTCCCTGAAATAAACCATGAAATCTTCAAAATTTACTGTCACTATTTTCATCCTAGAAGACTTTCATTCCATAGCTCTATGCCCAGGAGGAAAGAGTAGCACAGAACGGTCAAGACAAATCTGGACAAAGAAGCCACGAAGAATCAAGACAGACAGGCCCTGCTGGACCCCTTCATTTGAAACCATTGGCCCAGATCCATTCTGTCCAGTTGTATTTCAACACAGCTGTCCATGCTTCAACAAAACTAAGCATATGAAGTATTTTCCCTAGGCCTTTGGGTCTTCATTTCTGAAGGCCTATGTATTAGGCAAATTTTAAGTTTATTTTTTTTAAATAATTTTACTGAGAAAGGAATACAATGAGACAGTTTCAAAACAGGTTAGTATGACAGTTACAATAATTAATACATTGCATATTGTTGTCTTAGTGGTTATTCATAGTACAAGATACAGATATGATATCTTATCTGCAAACTATTAGTTCAAAATTTTCTTTTTATTGAACTAGGAGAAAGTAGTTGTATATCTAGGCTAACTATTGTGTGTGTGTCTATATATCTGTCTATCTATTTATCTATCATCTATCTATCTATCTATCTATCTATCTATCTATCTATCTATCATCTATCTATAATTCACTACAAAATCGTCCTTTATTTGTATCCTACTTTTTTGTTTACTTTTGTCAAAGATGTGTATCCAATTCATATATTGTAGGTGCATGAATTCAGCAAAGTAGCCCAATATAGTCCAGTGGTCTATAATAATAATGGGTTATCCAAGGAGAGGCAAAGTCAGAAGTTGTTGACTTGAGCCTTTTACAGCTCTGCATATTAATATGGCTTTACTTTTTATATCTCGTTTTTATACTTTTCTGCTGGATGGTTAATACCAACATAAAGCAAGACCTATCTAACAAGAAATGTAACTTTTGTATCTGACAAGGTCAGTCAAATCCCCTCAGGACTTACCCTGAAACTCAGTATAGCAGTTTGTATGTCTTTTGTCAAACTTTGATTTTAAAAACTTGTTCTGCTTCCCTTTTCTAACTTTTTTGTTTCCTAAGCTCAAGCTGTGGCTTTTGTGGCAAATGTAAGGACAGGTATCACAAGTCTGTGGAAGACTCCTCATTGACACTGCAAAAGCAGAGTTGTCAAGGTTTCACAAAGACCGCAGAGGCTCCAAGTCTGAAATATTTACTACCTGAATCTTAACAGAAAAATATTGCCTACTTCTACCCTAAATAAAAGAAGCCACGTACAAAAGGGCACATACTGTACAATTCCATTCATAGAAAATTTTAGAAAAGACAAAACCATATAGATAGAAGGTACATCTGCAGTGGTCAGTGGCAAGGGGAGTGGTGGACTCTGGTGGCAGTGGTGGTCAAAGGAACTTTCTGGGGTGGTGAAAGTGATTTGTTTATGGGTTGGGATGTGGTCACATGACTATATACATTTGTCAATTAGTGCCCAATAGCCTAAAGGAAATAAATATATAAGTTTGATTTATATTTGTATTATATGTATGTGTGTGCATGTGTGTGTGTATATATATATATATATATATATATATATATATATATATATATATATATATATATATAATAGGTACTACATTCTGCCAAGTATTACCAGATATTATCTGTCTCCTGCTATAAGTACGCTCTGAAGTATTGAACCAAAAAGACCAAGTTTCTGCCCATAGGAAGCAATTATAACATGGTGGGCCTCATTCTGCCACACAGCACATAGGCAGTAAGGATAAAGTGTGAGGGGACAGTAGGTTGCAACAGTGCTCAGACCCTGGCAGCCAAGCTGAATTCCAGCAATTTCTGAGTCCCTGTCTTCTTGCTCCCTCCAGATATTCTCATAAAACTCTATGAACGCATTTTAGTGCCACACGGAAAGCCTTACACTACCCACTTACTTTCTGTCCTTTCTTTCATCCCCAAAATATTTACCTGTTTACTTGGCAAAGCTCCTTAGGTATCCCACAAGCATCTGCAACAAGTCATCTAAAGCTGAACTCCTTCCTCCAAATTCTCTTCCTGCTTCAGAGTGCCTGAAGGTACAATGTGTCTTTCTGCTAGACCCTTCACTGGCCTCTCTCCTTTTTTCCCTTCTGGGCTCCCTAAAAGACTGGACTTGCGTCCAATGTAGGCCCCGTGTTCTCTCATCCCTGGCCATAACAAATGTATTAGGGACATTTTGGAAGAGTGGGAAGCCTGGTCTAAGGCATTTGGAACATAGCCTCCCTGGAGGGTCAACTGGGCCCACAGCAGACTCTGAGTGGCCACAATCTTCCACTGACCTGAAACCTAGGGTACGACCAAACTTCCTCCATGTAATCTAAGGATCTTTAGAGCTCATGCCCAAACTGGAGAATCCTCCTTCATCCTCCCACCCCCTTCCCTCTACATGCATCTTGTCATGATCCAACTACACTCTCACTCATTCCATGGGCCAAAGTAATCCAGACTCTTTCAGCAATCCTACCATCCCACTCCTTCTCCACATACACAGCATCCCAAATAGCTTCTCTGCTTCAGTCCCTTCAGTGGCTCTCCACTGCATGGAGGCTTAAGCTCAAAGTTTAACATTGGCCCACCAAGACCTACATAATCCCACCAGGGCCCACCTATCCGGACCCTCTCCCCCACCCTCTCTACACCCACACAGGTCAGTGGCTGCCTCACTGCGAGCTACACTGTGGAATGCGGTCTTCTATCTCCACTTCACTGTTTTTTCCTGCCACAGCTAAACTGTTGAAACCTTCTTTCTCTTATTAACATGTGAGAAATGACTCTTGGGAAGTCTCTTGATGGTCATGTGTTTGTTTTTGAGTCAGAAGACAAGAAGATAAATCTTGAATTTAAAATCTCAGACTTCCTGGTACCACAGGAGCTAACCACTGGTAGAAGCAGAAAGAGAAGGAAAATACATCCAGAGTCTAGGAATCAGGAAAAGTACTGAATGGAAGTGACAAGGAATCCAAAGAAGCCAGGGAGGGCCTCCTGAGTTAATGACAGCACAGAGGACTCTGACTGACCCCAGCCCCATCGCCTCCGACCCAATGCTTCTGTGCTGACTAATGCAAATCCCTCAGGAACAGTCCTTCAGGGAAATCCAACTGCAACCTGCCCCGAGTCATGGGCTCTCTGACATCAAAGGAAACCCTTCCCATGAAAGGTCAGGGGATTACCCTACTCACCTCTTCCTTGGAAATCCTAGCATCCTCCTAGTGTGGCACAGTGGGCCTCTCAATACACTTTCCTATAGAACCAAAGGTTCAACATAGTTCTCATTTGCCCCTCTTTATTAGCATATAACAAGACCTCAGAGACAATCAGAAACCTTCATAAGGCTGTGTATTTGGTACTTTGCCAAACGTGAGATGTACACATGAAAGTGTTCCTAGTTCAGATCACAAGCTAATTAAAAACCATTCACTGCAATGAAGGCTTCCCCCACAAGATTGGATTCATACTAGATCATTTCGACCTTTACCTAAATGTTAATCTCAGGAAGAAAACTTTCCTTTGTTTGTGTCTTTCTTTCTTAAACCTTTAATGTGTAGGAAAATTAACTTCGGAGTCCTGTAAGGCAGACTTCAGTTCTAGACAAATCCTTTGCTTTTTTTTTTTTTTTTTTTTCCAGAATAATTACTTCTGATCAAGAGAACAAAAACACTCAAGTCAAACCAACTTTTCTGCTTCTTGCTATTTCACTACCTTCAAAATTTGGCAAGCTCCATTCAAGGAAGGGAAGCAAGCCAGGGAGCTGTTGTGGTCACATCCTGTTTCTCAGGTGCCAGACAGCTCGGGATATTTGCTGTTTTATCACCATTGATGAAAAAATAACAGAAAAGGTGAATCCTGCTGCAGATAGGTCAGAAGCATGTTTTTAGCAGAGCTCAGAGCCTTTTTATGAACTCTTGAGGGCCCTGGCACTTGGAACTCATTAAAGATGATCTGAGGATGGCATCCCAAACATTTTTGTATCTGACAGTTATGAATAACTTTCCTAACTTGAAAGGTGAGAAATGTAGGTTTTTCAGTTTTCATCAAACTAAAAGCTCTTCGCCCCCACAGCTTCACATCTGAGCCTACCAAGAACAGAAAAGCAATCGCTGTTCTCCTGTCCGCACCTATTAACTGGGAAATACATCCAGTCTTTACTGAAATGACTAATAGCAGGTCAGAGTTCTATGTTGTGTTTTGAGTTCTATGATGTGGTCTTACTTTTTCAGGGTAATCAAAGGCTGGGAAAGTTGAGAAGGTGAAGGGTCTTTCCAAAGGAAACCTAGAAATAAAAAGGAATTGTTAGGGGGAGCACCGATCAACTGCTACGCTCACGGCAGGAATCCTGGTGAGCTGCAAAGATGACCCCAGTGAAGCTACAAGCTTCCAAGCTGTACAGGGACGACAGTACCCAGGCTCATTCTACCCAACACCAAGGCCTCACAGGAGAAAATGGTGGACACAAGACACATCTTAGCAGCAGCACAGGAAAAAGAGCCCCACCACCAAGGTTGGAGAAAGGCTGCCTTATCTCTCAGAGCTGCTTTTCTCACTCTTCTTTCTTATGACCGAAACTTTAATCCCAGCAATTAATCAATTGAGACCCAAAGTAAAAACAAGAAAGAATATGACTTTTGAGGTATTATCGTTCAGGTCTAGTTTTCCCACCAAAAGTCTCATGCAATCCCTGGGGCAGCAGTCTTCTAGAGTTTGTGATTAACTCATGATCCAATGATAGAATTATGGGTGGGACAGCCTGACTACAGCATAAGGAAGGGAGAGAGAGAGGTTTGCCTTTTGCTGTTACACTCTTTTCCGCCCTCACGCACTACTGCCCTCTTCCATGTGTCGCTCTGCTTGCCTTGGAGCCAGATGATTATGGACTGAAACTTCCACAAACTGAGGTAGATAAACGTTTCCTTTCTGAATTCTAAATGTCAGGTATTTTGTGTCAACAACAACAGAAAAGTAACCAAGACCTGAGGTAAAATGGTGTGCTCAGTAACTCATCAATGAAGGAGTCAGCACAGACAATTCGAATAGCACCTTTCCTCTCACTTGGTGCCACTGCTCTCAGCTACAGAAATAAAGATTCACCACTCACCACCAATCTTTCCTGCATAAACAGAGACACAGTAGTCTTCTGCCATAGGCACCACTGTCCCTCCAGGGCTGTGCTTAAGCTTCACAAGTATAAAAATTCTATTTCTAATATTCGTTATGTAAGCTACAAAGAATTATAGTGGCAGCAGTAAGAAAATATCTGGCAGATAAATGGCCAAGCTAAAATTTCACTTCCGTGAACCACTGACAGGTCCTCTCCACTAAGCAGGTTTCTATAGTCAGGAAAGTGCCCTGGGGTGTGTTTCCAAATTCTTAAAAATCTTCACTTCATATTAAAAAAAAAGCTTAGTATGTATGATCAAGAAATTTAGAGAGAATACCTTCACTTTTGCTCTTCAGTATTCATAACTATGCCATTCTTCCACAAGACATAAGAAACTGTCTAGCACATTTTTTCCAGAGTTAACTTATTTTGCATAAAACAAAAGTGAACACTGTTAGTCAAAACTATTTTGCATCAAACTTTAGCATGAACCAGTTTTCATATGTTAAGAATTATATATTGAGTCTCAGAATATCTCAAAATACCATACCTTGGCCCAGTGAATACTTGCAGTTGGAGTTCGGAGTCTCAGAAGCAAGATCCTTCTAACCTTCTTGCCCTTCCTTCCTTGCTCCCCTTTCTCCCTAAGGCAGGCTGCAGAAACCAGCATTCCTCTTTCCCAAGGCCAATCACAAACATTCCAGTTTCTTCCTCCATCCCAGGGCCAGCCATCATGTAAGAGTTGGCCGTCCAGAAATCCTCAGGCCTACCTTGTCTGACTGTAGTTTATCAGACCCTCATGCTAGAAAGGATCTTGCCCTAAAACTGAGAGGAAGAAATGCCTCACAGAGAGGGCAAGGAGAATCAGAATGGAAGCTGTGCTGGGCTGCTTTTTTTCTGTCTGGCATTTTTGTCTAATCACATTTCCATATAGCCACTTCTTCTTCATCATCAAATCTGAATGATGAAAATGGTTTTCCCAGACCCTCATTTTCTGAAGATTCCTACCGCAAGTAAAATGTTGGTTAAATACATTTGTTCTGGTTTTCCCTTGTTGACCTACCTTTTCTTGTAGGAGTGTCAACCTTACCCTTACAAGGGGAAGGAAAGGCACCCTAACTCTCAGGCCTACACTCATCAGTACACACAATACCTCATCACACAAGGAGTCTGTAGAGTAGTAGGTCAACAGTTTCTCTTCATTCATCACATTTACAAACAGGCTCTGAGACACACAAGCTGAGTCCTGTTTGACCATGACATTCATTCCAATCTCCAAAACTCAAGTGTTTCCAACAATTGCACAAACAAGACAAAAATATGGGCACACGTATGCATCACTTATACTGTGTTTATGAGTTTCCATCTGAAGAAGCCAAAAGCTTAAAATCTCCACCCTCATACCAAGAGTCTGTTCATGGTGGTAACTGAACCCTGGGAAGACAACGAGGTCCACTTGTGTGTGGTCTCCCTGGTGACACCATCTCCCAACATGGAGCCAGGAACTAGACCAGCTCAGTGATAGTATCTGCCAGGCTCCTCCCAGGGAGCAAGACAGACTCTATTCATTTCACAAAAATTCACAGATCCATCACTGGGCCCAGAGGTTCTGCAACAAGAGCAGAGCATGCCTGGGTTGCTGCTCATGAGTTGTTTACATTCTTGATGTCAGAAAGCAGAGAATAGACCTAACAGTTCATTGACAAAATGGAAGAACACAGAGAGACCACATGGTACTGAAATATTTGACAATTACAAAGCTTTATGACAACAATAAAAACACAGAAACAAAATATTTCTGCTGAACTAGTTTTATGTTTTCTGGTGGTTAGGGCAGAAGGCCAACTTGTCTGGTGTTGGGCTCTACCCAGGGGACTGGTGGAACACACTTCCCGGTACATCTGTGTGGGTCATAGAGGTGCAGACTTGGGCTCTATAACTACTCTCTGGTCCCTTCCTCTTGCACTATCCCCTGTTCTGCTTCCTGGCCTCCATGAACCAAGCATCTCTGCTCAACCATGCCCTTCCACCAAGATATTCCTGCCTTAGAGCCCACAGAGCACAGATTGAGTCCCCTTAGAATGTCAGCCAAATCAAACCTCTTCACCTTACACTGTGGATGCCAGGTACTGTGTCCAGCAATGGGAAGCTGAGTGATACACTGCATCTGCCTCTGTCCCTGTTTCTGCAGTGCCACTCCTTGCTTTCCATTTGTCATCCCTACCACTTCCTGGTACTGACTTACTCACTGCATGCAGGACTCAGCCTAGGTGTCACGTCCTCACAGAAGCCTTTCCCATGTAACTTAATGCTGGAAAGGCAGGCAGACACATCCTCAAGCACATGCACACTGCTAGGCACTCTCTCCCCCTTCTTCCCTCTGTGCTATCACCATCTTGGAACTATTTATCCTGATTTAGTGTCTTGACTCTGCTCTGGAATGGGATCTCTCTATGAACCGGGTTGTTTCACTACTGTATCTATAGATTATTCTCAGTAAATATTTAGTGACGAGTAAGCAAATAAAGGAATAAACTGATCAGATTTAGGAAAAGCTACTTATTTTTTAAGACCCTTTAAAAATCTTAAATTTGAATCCTGCTTGTACAATTGAGCAAGACCTTCCTTTCAAAATAAAAATAAATGGTTTAGGCTACAGCCCAGTGAAAGAACATACTTGAGTTCACCCTCGTCTACCACGCTCAATCAATAAAACAATCAACAGGGCAAGGAAGTCAAAAAGCACTAGTTTTGTTAAATACTGTAGTGAAGGACCAAATCTAGACAATAGTACAAGAAAAATCAACATAGAAGAGCGGAAAGTCATCATTCTAGAGATATGATTGCCTACAAGAAATCTTACTGGCATTAATAAATCAATTTATCAAACTTTATAAATACAGATCAATATATTAAAGTGATTTGCATTTCTCTATACCAGCAATGAAACCTTAGAAAGAACAGTATTTTGAAGGGACAAGAAAAAAAAAGAGAAGAAGAAATAAATGAACACAAAATGTTTATAAATAAAGAGGGGGAAAGGGGCTTAAGGGAGGAGAGGGGAATGGGAAAAAAAGAAAACTACTATTTAGACAGGTGCAAATTCCCTATGATGAATGTAATCATTATATATATGTAAAATGTACCAATAAAACACATTTAAAATTTAAAACAAAAAAAAATTAAAACAAAAACAGGATTCTTAGGAATAGAGTTGGTGCTCCATAGATTCAACCAACTACATATGAAATGTATATGTGTGTATATATATATATATACATATATGTGTGTGTGTATATATATATATATATATATATATATATATATATATATATATATACAATTTTTAAATTCCAAAAAGGGCCAGGGACATAGCTCAGCAACTTAAGTGCCTACCTTGTGAGCACAAAGGGCACAAAGTCCTGAGTTTGATTCTCGGTAGCTGAAAGAAAGGGCAAAAAATTCCAGAAAGTTTTAACACACAAGTCTTGAATATCCCAATGAGGAAAACTGTCCTAAACACACAGGACTGCAGAGCTGGGTGTGTACACCCACTCCGCCCTCCCACCAATCCTCGGTGCCAGCGCTGTTCACCTTGTGTCTCCTTCATGTATATGTCAAGAGGCCTACAATGCTCGTGTCTGTGTTAAATGCACAGATCTTTTTCTTATCATTATTCCCGAAACAATGGAGTATAATAGCTATTTATACAGCATTTATATTATATTAGAAATTAGAGGCAATCTAGACATGATGTGAGCATTTGGGGGAGTGCTAGGGAAAGGGAAGACTGGGGTTGGAGGAGGAGGAGGATAGGGTACGGAAATGATCATGATGCAGGCAAATGGCCCGGCTTCCCAAAATGAGGGTCTCTATTATGCATCACAAACATATACCAGTTAAATAAATATGAATTGTAAGTAGAAAGTATTTGGGAGGATGTGTATAAGTTGAGTGCAAATCCTGTGTCATTTTATACAAGGGACCAGAGCATCTGTACACTTTAGTGTCCTCTGGGGTCCTGAAACCTGAAATAAAATTTTGTAAGATCTCGCTGCATGAAGTAGTGAAGTATATGGAAAAAAAATTAAGGAGCACGAGAAGAAATGGAAAGAAATACAGAGACAACGAATGAGAGGACCCGCTACTGTGAAGGTATCCCACAGGGCAAGTGACTGAGGTGGAGTGTGGGTAAGGGTCTCCACCCCAGGGAGTGGTCATATGCTAATGACGACAGTGAGAGATGGAGAGCAAACCATTTAATAAATGGAACAGAACAGTGTTAGCTAAAGAAGAAATGACGTTAACGCCTATTTTATAATCCTCCTTAAATGAAACAATTCTTAACAGTACATATTTGAATGAAAAAGCCTAGGCATCTAGTAAATCTTAAGATATGCAAATATTCTGATTACCAAAGACAAGTATTTTTTAAACTAAAAAGAATCCAAAATATATAGAGCCTGACTGACTCATCTATAATCTAATCAAAAACATATATTTACCAAAGGAGCCATAAGAAAAAATAATAAATTTAAAAACATGTAAGAAAAAGTAAACTCTATGTGTGGAAAGAGATAGTCAGCACACTTATAATAATAAACAAAGAACCCTGATGAATCAACTCAAGCAAAATAAAATCTCAAAAGATCCATCCAGGTATTTCCTAAAAAAGAAAACATGTAGATCAACAGGTGCACGGAAATACGGTTAATCTTATCAGCAATCAGAGAAATGCAGAAAGACAGAGAGGGTCGGAGAAAGGGAATGGGGGAGGGGGAGGGAAGGAGGGGGGAAGGGGAGGAGGAGGAGAGGGGAGAGGGAGAAGGGGGGAAGAGGGTGGGGGAGAGGAAGAAGGAGAGGGAAGAAAGGGAAGGAAGAAGGAAGACAGAGAGACAGAGATAGACACCAGACAGAGAGAGAGACAGAGACAGAGACAGAGAGGGGGAGGGAGCAAGGAAGGAAGAGAGTCCCAAATGCCACCACTTAGGGCCAGGGAGATGGCTCAGTAGAATAAGCACTTCCCTGGCGAGTGCAAGGGTCTGAGTTCAATCCCTGGTTCAAAAAAAAAGGCAAATAGGGAAACCAAATGCCACCACTTTATATTCAAGAGAAGAGGACATTATACAGCTCATTGATCCCAAATGTTTGCCAACTACCTGAAGCAAAAGAAAGTAGAATGGCTCAGCTCTGGAAATGTCCTGCCCTCCCCGCGTCACCTTCCTCCGCCCCGACGCAGGACACGGTCTTCCTTTCCTGCTCACGCAGCCTGGGAAGACTCTGTTCATCCACCTCTGAGAATGGGCAGAAGTGTGTACCATCCTCCTTCCCAACAGCCAGGAACTGAGAACAGGTAAATGCCAATCCCCTAAGAGAAACTAGCTGTACTGTAGTCATGAAACCAAATACACTATAGAAGGCAAAAATAAGCAACAGCTACGAACATCGACAAAGGCGAGGCTCAGAAACATAATGCTGTTGCTGAGCAAGCCGCTGAAAAATGCAGGCAGAACAACGGCACCTTCATAAAGTTGCAAAATATACAATTTTTATTTATATAGCCCTAAATACAAACAACAACAAAGCTCTTTAGTTGCTGTTTCTCATTGTTGAGACAAAAATACCGAGAGGTAGAGGAGGAAAGGATTATTGTGCTCACAGTTTGTAGAGATTCTACTTCACATTGAAGTGTAGGGCCCCAAGACAGGGCAGTGGGGGCAGACGGGCATCACAGAAACACTGTTCATGGCAGGCAGAAGGCAGCAAGGCAGGCAGGGGGCCTTCACAGGCTTTTGCTGCCCTTTTGTCCTCTCCCTAGGCTTTTGGGGATTAGGGTGGCAAACCCACTGGTGGGCTCATTTAGGAATCACACACCCTTAATCCCAGCATCACACACCTCTGAGAAAGCCTCTCAGAAGAAGGCATGAGCCTTTGGAAGTACATCCAAACACAAACCGTAAGAACTATGAATGAGATGTTCAAGAAAATCTTTACTAGATTGAAAAAGAGAAATGGGATCCAGGTTTCCGAGTTCCTGATAACGTACTATTTCTCAGGATGAATGGCATGTACCTGGGTATTCATTTTATTACTCTTTACCAAACAATACATCTATGCTCTAAAATTCTAAGCCCTCATTTACCTATGGGATAAATTTACTAGAAAGTTCAAATTCTATCATGAGTTGCTATCAAGCATTCAGCGTATCTGGACACTTTGCTTTCGGATGTAACAAAACACCAAACTGAATCAAGATGAGAAAGAATGAAATTTTCTACACTCATAAATAGGGAAATCTCTTAAATGTTTTTATGCAAATTCAAATTAGCTATGTCTTCCAAATCTCTGAGCAATGAACAGGAATCAGTGACCTGGTCATGAATGCAGCCTTTCTTTCTGGAGGAAGTAAGGTGCACACTTTGTCCTGCTGAAGACTTTCAATATTAGTGCTCTAGACAGAGAAGCTCCGCTTGGATCTCCTAATAAGAAGTATGAAATTCCCTGTACACCTTCTCCTTCTGCATTGAGTCGCCATTGCCTGCTGGGTTCCTTAGAGCAGCCCCTTTTCTTGGCTGGCCGCAGATTATTTAGCAGGTCCAGTGGAGGGTGGGAACAGGGAAGAAGGTTTGCTCACAGACAAATTAGAAAGGAACTGAGAAATCTTCTCCCAAAAAATCTTCTCTCTAATGTTACCCAAACTAATAAAAATAACTGTCAAAGGCAAAATCATGAAATGGCTTAAATTGCTGCAAGTAGTACTCGTAATTACCATGTGGTCATTCTCCTAACCTTTAGCAGAGTGTGTGATGAACGTTGGCTCTAATACGTTTCAGTTTAATAAAATAACACCCAGTTTCTAGTTCCAAAAATTGATGTATTTGTAGGCACAGTGATGGGTGCTTAAAATCTCAGCCCTCAGGAGGCTGAGGTAGGAGGATCACTGAGTGTTTAAGGTCAGCCTGGGCTACAAACTGAGTTTGAGGCCAGCCTGAACTACATAGTGAAACCCTGTCTCAAAAGGAAAGTAAAACAAACAAAAACTAGCATGTTGTGAAGAGTCTCATCTTAGCCCCACATTTTAAAAATTAGGAAATTAACTGGAAAAGCTATGTGACTGAGGCACTTATCATGAAGAAAGGCCATCTTAACTTTTGAGGTCAGAAGCCCAAGGTCAGAATGTTGGCGCTATCAGGAACTAGCAAGCTGGCTCTTAGAAAATCCCCTGAACAGTGGTCTCAGTTTCTTTATCTGTAAAATAACAAGGAAACCACTACCTCATAGTCTGTCTTGATTAAGTGATTCAGAGTACTTCAGACAAATTCGGGCACCTCATGAGTGTTCAACAAATGATCATTATTATTTCCTAAGGTCACAAAAATTAGGCAGGTCTGAAGCAAGGTTTTCCACTAATTATTTATACACTCTTCACCTGCACTTTGTGTTAGAGTCTGGGGAGCCCTGGGGAACCCAGGGCCGGAACACTGAGCTGTGGCCCCAGTGCTTTATTTATTTTTTGAGGAAAGGTCTCCCTAAGTCACTACTGCCCAGGCTGGCTCAAAGTTGCCATCCTTCTACATCAGCCTCGAAGAGTTGGGATTTCTGGCATATGCCGCAGTGCTCAGCTTCATTTTTAAAATTAAGAGTGGGCTGGTGGGGCACACCTGTAATCCCAGCTCTTGGGAGGCTGTAAACAGGCAGATCACTATGAATCCAATCTAGTAGTGAGACCCTGAAGACCCTGTAGACCCTTCCCTAAAAAATACAAAATAAAATTAGAATGATATCAAATATAATCCTTATTATAACTTTGAATTGTACTAAAAAAAAGTTTTCCATTCTCCCCAGGCCTAAAACCCATCCACCAAACAAACAAAAACCCATACATTTCAAAGAATTAAAAATGCAGTAATTAAAACAAATACGCAGTAACTGAACAGAAAACTGACACTCTACTTTCTGCCAGCTGCTTCAGTCCACTGTATACACATAATAGGAATTTGGCATTGTGCTTCTAGACAAATCGCTCCATCATGAAAGGATCTAGTACTTGGCGCTGCTCTTTAATCCTCTTTTTCATAATTATCTTTCTTTCCAGCCTGCTATGGCATGAAGCGGACAGGAACGACTACCCTGAGACCACATCCTCCAAGCAGGCCATCAAAGCCCCAGCCAATCTCATACATGGAGCCTGTCAAGGATAGAGTCCAACTTCCATGCTGGAAAAGCAGTGGCCTATATGTGTTGACACCAACAGGCAGCCATCCCTTCAGGCAAGTAAAGGGCTCCTCCTGAGATCCTACTACCAGATGTGTCTTGCAAGGCAGCATTTCAAGATGCAGCCAGAGACAGAATTAGATCTCCCACTCAAGATGGCACCAGCAGAAATCCAATTCCAGGAAGGGCACTTATCTTAAAGCCAAAAGCAAACCATTCTGCTAATCTAACAGGCAGAACTGATAGTTTTAATAAATTCAGACCTGTGAGATAAATCCCTCTGTTGAGTATTTTGCTTCTTTTTCCCATTAAAAGCAGTACAAGCTTTATTTCTTCACGGTGCTATTTTAATTTAAGCAGAGCTTTCCTTTTAAAAGGCTCAGCATGTTACCATAAATGCTTAATGGTGGCGCAAACAATTTTTACTTGCTGTAAGTCAACAGAGCTACCAATGGAAGCTCAGGATGTAAATAGAGTTGCTCCATAATTCCCAGTTCTCTCCTTCCCTGCACCCCTGGGAGGTTCTCTCCAGGCCCAACAGGCGCTCATGGCTAAGGCGCCAGAAACCAAGGGCATCCAATGAATGAGCAAATAAAACATAATTTGTTATTTAATATTTCTAAAAACACACTGAAGCCATCATCAGGGGAAAAATGCGCACCGTGTTGGAATTCCCTGCACTCATTTTATGATTGTTACTGACTTTAATTATATGTGGAGAGTAGGCACTGTGCGCCAAGTTCCCCAAAACCTAATCTAGCCAAGACTAGAGCATTGCTTGCTATACCCTGAGGTCACATTTAAAATACTGAGCACACGGGATGGGCTGCACAAAGTCCATTTAGAAGGGATGCTGGCAATTACGGCCCTCAAGGCCTACAAATCCTGACCCATCGCTGCCCAAGCAACTTCAGGGCAGAAAAGGAGAATGTGGCTGAGGCTTGGCTCTGGTTAGGGTATCATTTGCGGCTGTGGCGGTATCCAGTTCCCGTCTCCATCATACCTAAGAGTTATACATACCTGCTTGGAAGTTCTTGCCAAAAGCTCAGTACACATATGCAAGGTGTGACCAAAAGATATGGTGACTATTTAATCTTTTTTAAATACCTTATTGTAGTGAAAAACATGTTGGCATTAACTCCTCTCAAATAATTCCCCTCACTTTGGAGACGTGTACCCCATTACCTCACCATTTTCTGAAGCATCTCTGAAAGTCCACTTCATGATGGTCTGTCATTGCTCTGCCATAGCTGCCTTGATGTGCTAAATTTACTCAAAACATTTACTTTTCATGGTCATTTTAACTTTGCAAAGAGCCACAAGCTGCATGGTGCCAGCTAGGGTGAGTAAAGTAGAGGAGCACATGCTGTCATGTTTTCACAAGCCTATCTTTCTTCTTGTACAGCACTTGGCAGCATTCACTGCATTTTTGATCCTACTTCATAAAGACACTCATAAAAGAGAACTTCCAGAACTGCTTCAGAAGGTGACCAAAGGGCTGGGGACACAGCTCAGTGGTCTAAGTGCCTGCCTGGCAAGTACATTTACCTGGGTTTGATGCCTGGTGCCACATGCCATGCCAGCCCCCTGCAACACCGGCCACCAAAACCCAGCATGGTGATGCACCCCTGTAATCCCAGCACTGGGGAGGCTGAGAGAGGAGGATCACTATAAGTCTGAGCTGTGTGGAGAGACCCTGTACCACATAAATTAATTAATTAATTTTTAAAAAGGTGGCCAAAATGATAGTCTGTATGAAGCAAGGGAAATTATTTTGAGGGTCATGGTAATGTTGATACAGGGAGAAAAACTGATCTTGGGTGGGTGGCCTCCAAACGATATAGGGAACCTCCAAATGACATAGGGAAAAATGATCTCTGGACCAGACCTGTATGAGTCCGTGTTCTCTAAAACCGAAGAATGAATTTTAGGAACAAATAGAGGTTATGAGCAGAATAGATTTACTGAGAGAAAGAAAGCTCCTACCTGAGAGAGGGACAGGAGGGGGGCCCCAGGAAGCTATCTCTTCCAGGGACTTTTATAGAGCAAAACCATGTGGTGAGGTGAGTCTAAGATGGTAAAGACACGGGAATTCGCTTAGGTGGACTAGAGGTGGGACAAAACCATGGTTAATCAATGAGAACAAGCACCATTGCCCAGGTAAAATTGATTAAATCCAGTATCAAATGAGGAAGCAAGTCACGTAGCAAGTGGCCATGAAAATGGGACAGGGTCTCTTGCTATTGGGGGTTGGGCTAGTGACTCAATAGGGCTCTTTCAAGGTGATTAATACCTATTTAGAATGTCAATCTCTGATGCCCATCCCTAGGTAAGTATGTAGCTGTGTTTCCTCTTTTTGTCTTGGTCTTGAGGTGTGACCCATAGGGAGTGTCTATCTCTTCAAAAATGCAAAGTCACCTTCCTTGCCATCTTGTCTTCATGAGGGCCTGGCCCTGTCTGACTGCCTAGAATATTTCTATCTAACTCCACTGCCTGCAATGTGTCTTTTACTGCAATAAATTTTTTTAGTTGAAACACCCACCAAATATTTTCATCAGCCCTTTTACATTACTTGAAACACTATATGGGCAGATAAAAAGAACATAACTTAATTGATCATTGCATATCTGTAACTAAGCACGGTAATGCCGTTCTATTCTTCCATTCTTCTGATTCCTCTAGTACCTCCTCCTCTGGAAGCAAAGTCGTGCACAGAAGCAGGGATCATCACATTTTAAGAGGCTGCAGTTCCCCTGTTGCATATTTGATAACTGGAGAAAAAGGAGAACCTTTTCATGAGCCAGCAAGCAAATATGACAAGTTTTCTAATGAAAAAGCACTGACTCAAGCAACCCCAAAGAGGACTGAAGCAGCCCTGTTTACAAAGTCCAGAAATAAACCTGCGGCCACCAACTGCACCTAGTGTTTAGTTTTCTGTTTGGTTGTTTTTTGTCTTTGAAAAAGAAGAAGTAAAACTTCTTTTACACAAGATCAAAACACTACAAAAAACTGTAAGCCTGGAACTCATAGAATTCTTTAACTATCTGTTGGTTAAAACGTTCTGCATTCACAGGATGTGACAAGTCTTACAAGCTGCCTGATATCAGAGCTACGACCTGTGACTACAAAATGAAGTCGCTTGGAGTAAACAGGCTTGGTTCAGGGACGAGTCCTGAGTCCGTGGAGCTGGCCACACTTTCCCAGGAGACCTCTACTTAGGCACTGCCAAGCAAGCACCACTGGCAGAGAGAGGGGCAATGTCCCATTTCTGACTCAAGTGTTGCCTCTACCAAAAGTCTTTGGGTGGATTCCTGTGCCTCAGGATAGAAGAATCTTCCAGGATCCCAATTTTCTTCCCACTTGGAATTTAATTAGATCCTGTGGTGGGCTGGGATTATTCAGGCAGGAAAAGATCTGAAGGGATTAACAGCTCACCAAAGAGATAGCAAAGCAGAAAACATCCCAGTGATCTGTAGCAGTCAAAGAGGGGGTGGAGAATATATGACTTTAAGCAAAGGCCCCTGGGAAACACAGCTGCTATTGAACCAAAAGAGTTAGCAGTGTGGCACGAGAGGAACCCTCACCGTGAAGAAGTGCAAATCAGTTTCTATTAGCATCAAAAAGCCCATTGCAATCTTTCACCCTCTCCCCAGAAGACCTGGACTGCTTTCTTGTTAAAGCTTGTCCTCTGGCTATTCAGCTACCCCTCAGGGAGCACCCCGGTATGCATGTGTAAATAAGCCTTGACTTCTGTACTGCTAAGCTGCTTCTCCCTACTGAATATACAGCCTCCACCTCCAGAGCCTTACAGACCTAACTGGGTAAAGGGAAAGTTTTTCTTTCTAGCAGGTCAAAAAGCAAAAAGCAGTCAGAGATACAACCCAAATTCAGAAACAGAACCTGGAGATTCCTGCCAATGGGTGGTCCAGCTGGTAGGACTAAAGCCCCAGCCTTCCTGACAAGAGGATGCTGCCCTGGATAGCGCCTGACATTTGGAATGACCCTGAGTCGCTGTCCCTGAACCAGGAGACCTCTGCTTAGGCACTGCCGGGCTAGTGCAGTGATGGAGACCACAGGAAGCCCCCCAGTTATCTCTTTCCTCACATCTTGAGGCAAATGTGAATCTCAGATCAGGAAAACCAGAAGTTAACAGACAGACAGAATGTGGAGGAGGCACTGGCTTTCTGAGCAATGCATTCAGAAAAGGCCATGAGGAAAAAAAAAAAAAAAAAAAAAAAAAAAACCTAAAGTTTGATTTCAGTAGATACAATCTGCAAAGAGAAAGAGGGGGAAAATAAAAACTTTTTTTTTTACAAGTCTTATTGCTAAGGTTAAAAGGGGAAAGAAAAGAAACTACTATTTATGGATCATCCTCCATACAAATACACTTGCATCTATTTTGCTAAGTTCTAAACTCTCACCTCACTGTTTCTCCTTCAACACTTCCTCTTTCAGAAAATAGTATCATTATTCAAACAATCTGAGAAGCAGTCCTGTTGTTTTCTTCATCCGCAAGACTCTCATTCACTGTCAAGACTGACCAGCCCCACCTCCTAAGCATCTCCTCCAAAGCTGTCTTCTCCTCCCTATGCCATCATTTCTGCCAGGTGTGTAGCCAGCTACAGTAGCTGCCTACAGGGTCCCGAACATACACTGGCTCGCTCCCCACCCTGGTTCCTTACAGAATGGAGTATACTATATCCATCTGTTGCTCAGAGTCCCTGAGTGGACTGGCACTGCGCCTAACATCTCTGGCTGGGTCTGCCTGCACTGTATTCTCCTTATTCCTTATTTTTCATCCACAGAGGCCTCCCTTGACAGGCCAGGCTCCAGCCCTCTTCACTGCGGAAGCTTCTGGTGAACTGCTGCTCACCATCTGACGTTGGCTGAAATGTCACCTGTCCAGAGAGACCTTCCCTGCGTCACCACCCAGCTACTCAGAAACTTACCCCTCCCAAGAACTTGCCCTTGTTCTTTAAAGTTAACTCCTAGAACTGCTCAAAATGTACAGTACATTTACTGTGTGCAAATTCCTTCCACATCCTCCTTTTCCAGCACACAGAAAAGCCCATGAAGTCAAGACAGGAGGGTTTGATTTCCTACTGCTACCCAGCTCGGCATCCGGCTCCGCAGCAGGTCAACTACTGGCTGAACGCTACTGCAGGCGTTTCGGTCTCCCTGCCTTCGGTAACAGGAAGACCTTCTGACTCAGTCTCTAACATAGTCCTCAAGCACACCTGTTGCCCTAGCACAGTGACTCATAATAAGAACTCTCCCGGGCTCTTTGATATGTAAAATAGTCAGGTGACTTACAAGGAATCTGAGATTCAGAGAGACGGACCTTTATGTTCTGCAAAGTCATCCCCGAAGTCCCTGTGGGAGTAAGGACACAGTACCGCTGGCAGCCTTTCAGCGCACACTATTTTCTGTTTGAAAACACCTGCTTCTTGCAAGTGAATGAGCTACGGCCAAGGCCATGCTAGCTGACGCTTATGTAACAGTGGTAGCTTCTCACTCCAGCCTCTTGCACCAGGGGAACAGTAGCCCACACTCCAGCAGCATGTTCGGGGCGATTTTAAAAATTGAAATCACTAACAAAAGCACAAAAATATTTAAAAATATGGCATCCAATAGGCTAAGAAAAAAGGACAATCGCTTACCATGGAGGTGCAGGTCTAGAAGTAAACCCCAGCTGGAAGATTCACCTTTTCTCGTCACTCTGCTTATGCACAAATGACCACAAAAGCACCAGAAGCATTGGTCTGAGGGTGACACACAGCACACTGGGCTTTGGTGGCTGCCCAGGACCCGGACAGGAGCGCTCATGAACCTCACTCCACCTCCTCCTCAATCACATCTGAAAACCTCCGATACAGCTGCCACTGAGAAACTCCACAAACGGAAATTAAAGGAGACAAAACGCAAGTCACAAATCCCCTGCTATCCAAAGAGACGCTGGGGTCGAGAAAAGTGAGCAGGCAGAGCGCGATGAGGCGCAGGTCGTGGACGCGCCCCGCACACCTCCAGCACAACCTCTCCTGCGCAGTTTTGCAAGCGAGGAAGAAGCTGGGCCGAGTTTAAATGACTGTGCTGTCCCTTTCACATCAAGGATGGAGGACCACTGACCACCTGCATATCTGAGTGCCAGGCAAGGAAAAGGAAGAGGAAGGTTAGTGGAAGAGGAAGCCAGCTGGGAGGACCATGCAATCTAAAGTGAAATCTAGGCTGGGCCGACCAGGCCTGCGGGCTATATGAAGTACAGTTTAATCAAAGGGACTTTTTTTCCGCCCAAATGATCTTAAATATTGAGATGCAAAACTTGTTTGATACATAAATAAAAAGTTTTAAAACCTGAAACAACACTAGCAAGTGATGAAATTCTCAAATGCAGAATCAGTCAATAATGAGAGGCTTGTCTCAAGCTCCACATAGCTGTAAAGAAAGGACAGATTCCAGGTGAAGTCCAAATGCCCTGCCTAAAAACGATGCCTTAGACAAGGCTCCCCCTGTGTGAAAGAACAAATCCTCCATTGCTTTTCTTAGGCTGGGTTTAATTATTAAAACTCTCAGGTTACCAGCTTCCCAATGTGCCAGTAAAAAGCAGAGAATTCCCTTGTTTATTTGTTTGTTTTGGTACTGAGAATCAAACTCACAACCTCACGTTTACCAGGCAGATGCTGTGTCTCTGAGCTACATCCCTGGCAAGGGGAGCACTCAAAAAGTAAATCTTCAGAAAGTGGACTAGAGGCTGAAGCAGGGGGAAGGAAAACTTGAGCCCAGCCTGGGCAGCTTAGTAATTCAGCAAGCCACTATCTCAAGCTAGGAAAAAAATTCAAAAGGCCTGAGGATGCAGCACAGTAGGAAGGCCCTGGGTACATCCCTCCGTGCTGACTCCTAGCCTAGGTGGAAAGATGCGGCAGAGCAGAGCTCCTGGCCATTCAGCACTCAGGAAGCAGAGAGGGAAGGGAGGACTGCGAGGAGGAGGGGCCCAGGGACGGCTGCCAGCCCAGTACCAAAGGCTGCTGTGGGCTGCTGGAAGCGGGCACCCACTGATGAGCCAGTGCCTTGGGGATCCAGGCTCTTTTCAAAAGCCCCACTTGGGAACAAATGAGACCTGTGGGGGACACATTTTAGATCAAAGCCATAATGGACTTCATGTGCTACTAAACTTCTTTGTTTGTCCCCTTACTGATCTGTCCTTTGCAGTCTAATTTGCAAAACCCCTGACAAACAACTGGAGAGGATTAAGGCTAAAAGAATTATTTTTTCCCCTCCCTTATTCAACTGCATTCATGAAATTCAGTGAGGTACTATGATAAAGAAGACATTCACTCCCAGCATTCTGGGCGGCTGAGGGAGGAAGACCACAAATTCAAGCCCAGCCTAGGCAACTGTTAACAAGACTCAAATTACAGTTTTTGGGACTAGGGCGATGGCTCAGTGGAATAAGCACTTCCCTGGCAAGCGCAAGGGCCTGAGTTCAATCCCCACTTCTGCCAAAAATAAAAAGTACAGTTTTTGTTGGATTGTTTATTTATTTTTAATGTTTTTAATTATTTATTTAATACAGGGGCTCACTACACAGTTTGAACCTGAAGCTTTCCTCCCCAGCATTGGGATTACAGGTATGCACCACCATACCCGGTTTCAGGGTTGGCACAGAGTTTCCAGGGTTCCAAGAGCTGGCTTAGCATGCAGTACCAGTGATCAAACTCAGGTCCTTCAGCTTGCTAGGTAGGTGCTTAGACTGCAGAGCTATCTCCCCAGCCTTAAAATTCTTTTTTTAAAGAACTGAGGATATATCTTAGTGCAAAGGCACTGGGTTCAAGTCTCCTCTGTCTCTGTCTCTGTCTCTGTCTCTGTCTCTCCCTCTCTCTCTCTCTCTCTCTCTCACACACACACACACATACAAACACATACACACACACACAGTCACATACACACAAAAGCCATAGTTGTGAGGTACCTTGAAGTCTCACTATTTATTAGTGTATTATATTCTCTTACACAGTCATAGCCTTGTGTGAAAATCAAGGAGTTAAAATTGATCAAAACTATTATAAAAATATTTAAAACATAACAATTATATTATAAAAATTGATAGGTCCACTGCTACTTTCACTAATTGTAGCAATAATGTTTTTATTAGATGAGAAAATTAAGTGGTTCTTTTGGTGCAAGAGCCAACCCAAAGCAGCTTATGGCAATGAGTTTCTCTTTCTCTCTGACATTTCTAGTTTGGAATAATTCTTCGCCCTCACCTCTTTTCAGTTTTTTTTTTTTTTCCATTTATTTTTATTTTATTAAAATACAAATGTCAATCAGACAGTTTCAAGACACCTTAACCATACAGAGTCGCAGAGGAAAGAGATTGAAGTTCTATAGTGTGCCTGGGGAGAGTCACATGAAGAGAAAACTTTCTCTCAGGCTCTCACAGAGAGCAATCTGGTCAAGCATTGGCCGTGACTCATCCACATGGATGACACAGACAAAGGATCTACAGAATAATGTACAGGACTACAAGATAAACCCTCTTTTCAGTTTTTATGACCTTGAAAACTCTTGAAGGGTATTGACAAAAGGTTAGAAAAAAGGTCCTGTTGTACGCTGTCTCTCTATATTGTTTGTCTTTCATTGCTTCTCAAGGAGATGTGGGCTATGAGTTTTTTGCAGAAAGTTCACAGAAGTGATGCTATGCCTAGCATCAGAGGACACTTGTCTTTGGTTTATATCACTAATGGAGATGTCACCTTTAAGCACAGGAAGAAAACTGAATCTGCCCGGTGAGCATGAATTTTTACTTGTCATTTAAGTTACAAAGCACTTGAGACACAAATCTCAAAGCACTTCACTCACGAGACCACTTTCCACTAACTGCATTTTTCTGCATATTTCAGAGATTTAATTTAGAGGTTCTTCTATTTTCTGCCTATTAAATTCCTTCTGTTATCAAATGTCGTGTTTCTAGCACTTTTCCTTCTTATCTTCTAATACGCTTCAGAAAAGGAGTCTAATGATCAGTATTTTGAGTAACAGCAAAAAAGATGGGGAGTTTTAAGGCAACTGGGAAATATACATGGATCTTGATAGTCTTTTTTCTGTATTTCATTCTGGGAATGAACTGTGCTACTTGGATGCTCTACTGAAAGCCAGCTCGAGTAATACCTCCTTAGTAACACAGACCAGTATCTGTTTTGGTAACAGTCAATAAACCCACGGCAAGATTAAGATGTTAACATGTACATTTAATCACCGGAACTCAAACAAGATTAATGAGATGATATAAAATGCAAATCAAACATGCAAGTCCAAAAAAGACACAGCAGCTATGAGCAAGACTGATCAAAACAGATGAGAGAGAAAAGTTGGAAATACTGTTTGCTTACTTGTCAAGAAAACACTAACTTGTAAATATACATAAGCAGCTGCCCCAGAAATTTGACCTTGACAAATTACTTCTTCCATCCTATTCTGTAATAGGTTAGCATGCCAAAAAGGTATGAACACAAATGAATGCAAATTTGCCTGAAGTGGAAAGTATGTCCAAATAACATAGCAAATAGCCTATGTGAAAACAGATGGATTTATTGCACAAAGGGCAGTATATCCCTTGCTAGTGAGTGTAGCTCCCATGGCTTCTTTCTTGAACCTCCTCTGTTCCCTCCTTGCAGTTTACCTCGGATGATCTACTTTCCTGGCTTCTCCAACCTCTGGGGTCCCAGTGCACCTTTGGTTTCACATTCACAGCTTGACACCTTGCCCTCTCAGGGCACACTGCCTGGGACTTCAGACCTCCTTCTGAAATCTGAGTGAAAGCCTTTCTGACCCTACAACTCTTGCATTCCAGTACTTTGGATGATGTCAAGGTCTGTTACCTACTGGAACAGTACCAAGGCTTTCTCCCCTCTTGGTTGTAGGGGCTAAGTGCCTCAGTCAATTAGCACTCTGATCACTACCCCAAGGAACAAATTCCATAGGCTGCCATTATTCTCAAACACGGTGCTTTTGGGTTCTCTTCTCAATGCAAACTCTTTCACCCTCTCAACTTTGAGGCTGCAAAGGCTGGACTCTTGCTGGTTCTTGCAATGTCCTCAAGGAATCTTTTCTGTTATCTTTTGATATACTTGGCTTTTCCTTCCTAGTCTTTTCAGCAACCAGTTTCTCTTCTTTTCCGTCTTTGCAGGCCACAACTTTACTATAACTACTTTTCTGGCCAAATTATCATTTTGAATCATTTTGCTGGCCTCTTTGCTCTTGATTTTCAACATAAATCTCACCAATAACCCTCAACAGTAAGCGCAGTAAGCGTACCATCATTCATTAGATTGCCCTGAAATTTCTTCAGCAAGATTAATTCATGGACGACTGTTAATCTTAGTCTCAAGCAAAATCTGTGGACAGGAGCAGAACATGGACAAGCTTTCTGTCAATATAGAGCACACACATTCTGCAGTTCAACAGTTGATACAGTCCTTCTTCCCAGCAGAACCCTCTTAAGCCTGGTCTTTACTGGTATCAGTTCTGTCAGCATTCTGGTATGTGGAGCTCTGACCAGAAATGTCCTACCAAGAACCATGCATAATGTTCCAGCTCTTTTTTCAGCTGGCATTGCCAAACCGCCTAACTCTTCCTTTTCCCACAAACCAGCTGCAAAATCTCCTGAACCATATAGTCAGGTAACATCACAGCAATGACCCCACTTCTCTAGTACCAAGATCGGCACCAGTGTTCACTAGATGAATAGACATAACACAAAATGCACAAATGTATAAGAATTTGTAAGGTCTGGGGAAATAGCTCAGTGGTCTAAGTGCCTGCCTCATAAGCACAAGGTCTTAAGATTGATCCTTAGTACAATAATAATAATAATAAAGAATTTACAAAATTTTCTTTCAATAGCTGTCCACAGAATCAGCTAAGGAAAAGTACAGTCTGCCTGCACACTGGAGACCACAAAGGGTTTAGCTGAAGGTCTGGAGTTCACTTCAGTGTCCTAAGAAAGTCTCAGTCAGGAGGCCAATGGGCCTGTGATGGAAGGCTGGAGAGTCTACACCAGAAGGCTGAAGGGTCTGCATTGGATGTCAGAGTCCAGGCTAGAAGACAGAAGATGGTTTCCAGGGAAGACTGGAGCTCTTCCAAAGAAACAGAAGCTGATCCATCCTTCTTCACTTCTCCTTTATACCATCCAGGCAATAAGCTACCCTAGGGTGGGTCTCCCATGCCCAAGTGTAGAATTGTTGGGCCACTGTATTTAGCTTCTCTTGCTCACATTGACACAATCTCTCAGCCATCGCTCATCTTTCATAGGTGCTCATAGAATAGTACCCAAGACTGTATAACTCATTCTACTCTTGTCCACACTGGGTGATGATCCATTGAAAACACATTAGATCATATCACCCTCTGCTCCAAACCTTCAAAGCCATCTCACCCATTCCAGAAAAGCCTCACAATCCCATGTGTAACCTAGCACCTCTACAGTCCAGCCTGGGCAATGCCCTGCCCCATCACATCTGATGGGCCTGGTATATATACATAGATGGACAGAGAGAGAGGGGGAGAAAGAGAGAAAGAAAGAGAGAGACAGAGACAGAGACAGAGACAGACAGAAAGACACAAAAAAAGTGAGATAACTGAGCCAGGGAGATGGCTCAGTGGAATAAACGCTTCCCTGGCAAGCGCAGGGGCTTGAGTTCAATCCCCGGTTCTGCAAAAAAGAAAAACAACAAAACAGTGAGATAACTGTTTGTTGAATGAGTAACTGAACAAATGCCTCTCTTTCCACTCAGCAAAACACATGAACACACATACACATGCAGGATGTTGGCTAACACGACACTGACCTTGGGTTAGAAGTGCCTATAGGCCATTGAAAATCTCAATGCACCAGTGCTGCCTGCTCTCCCAAAGGCCCTGTGCCAACCTATGCAGCTGATTGTGAGTCAGTCAGGAGTCCAGCCCTGCACAACTTCAGGTGCTCTTTTTTAGAGCTGAGGATGTTGTTGTGAAGGCCTACAGGTGTCAAGGACCTGCCTGCAGCCTGCAGGGTAAGTCACTGTGACCAGTGACCACAGGGGCCTTGAAAACCAAGCAGTCTTTGTGTATCTGTACGTATTGTGAGGAAAAACAGCATGTAATGGAGTGTGCAGGATGGTGGGGCTTAGGAGCCACATAGCCCTCACAGTTCAGGGATTAGAAAATCACTCTTTCCAGTAATGATGTGGGCAGATGGGACCTTGAAGTTGATTAGATCACAAAGGCCCTGTCTTCCTGCCTTCCTGAATGGATTCCTGAGGTCGTCTCAGGAGCCAGTTTGTTGCAAAAGCAGCTCTATCACTTAGTCTTGCTCTGTCTGTCTCTTGCCCTGCCACATTTCTCCATAGAGTGGCAAATCAAGAAAGCCCACACTAGAATCAAGCAATGTCTCTTGGATGTCCCAGCTGCTACAACTACGAGAAATTAATTTCTTCATAAATGACCCAGTCTGTGGTTTTCTTAGCCAAGTGGAAAGGGTGAGGGTCATGCAAGAGTGGTTGAGAAACAAGGGCAGAGTAAGGTTGGAGAACCACAAGGTAGGTTTGGAAGTTGTACAGAAAGTGTCAGAGGCAGGCTTTCCTTGCCTAGGAAAGAGGCCAAGGAAAGAGAGGGTAGAGCTCATGTCAGCTCCCTCCTGGACCTAGTGGCTTCCCTCAAAGCTTCTAGCTTTGCTGGCCAATGCTTTGATTCTGATGTGTACAGAAGGCACCACAGAATGAAAGGTGGGTGTTCATTGGTCTTCTGCTCCCTCATATAAGCAGGTAGATGCTCTTTTTTTTTTGAAGACTGCAAAGGTTTTATTTTGTATTCCTTATAAATAAAAGCAACCTATAACTATTTTTCTTTTCATGATCCAACTTCAATGACTATGATCTCAGGAACTACTAAAAGATTTTAAGTTTAGTTTATAATAAATGTACAGTTTATAATTGCCAAATCATCTATCATCCAGTCAGTTATTAAGTCAAAAAGTTACAAACCAATACTACTTCAAAACACTTCTGACACTGACTTACTGGACAAATAAGTAACTGGGTAGGATCCGTAAGTATACGTGTTTAGTCTCTATCCTTAAAATTGCTTAAGGGTACTTATAATACAGAAAACACAAATCCAAATGTGTTTCTCACAGCGTAACCATTTGCTGTCCCTTTAGGACCTGCCACTGAAATGTTCTGAAACCACAGCAAAATTTACCTCAAAGATGTAACAGAGAAAAAACCCAAACATTTGAATGGCATATTATAATGATGTAGAAAAGATGATTCACAGCTAGTAATACTAGTATTAGCCATGCAACTAGGAAATTAAACCTTGTGTCATATGCTTTTAAGTACTGTGTCACACATGAACCATCTTTAAATTAAGGGCATTCATTTCCCTACATATGATTTAAAACAAGTTCAGATTTTCATGTTTTTCAGTGCAAAGTGAAACAAAGCTATGGCAGTGGAAACAGTCTGTTGTGATGCTACTTTAAAAAGGCTTATTCCTCAAAACATCCAAAATGTACTTAAAAGATGTCCAAACCATGAGAATGGTCAACCTCAATACCTTCTTCCACATCCAGCTTGGTTTCTCCATGTCCTTCCTGCGGTCCATCAAGAAACGCCAGGGCCTCGTTAGTATCACTTGTGAAAGTTTCCCGTGAGGTATCGTCATCTTGAAAATTCAGGCTTTTAATGGCTTGTTTCTTCTTTTTCCCCAATATTTGTGTTCTCCTCTTCCTAGCAGCTTTTTTATTTTCATATTCCTTTTGATTTTCAATGTAGAAAATATCCTTAATTTGTTCTTCGCTGATACTAAGTGTGTTTTTTAGGAGATTCAGAAAAACTCCACCTGGTGTTCTTCTTCGACTATCATTCATTACAAAAAGGCCACCATTTTGTTCAACTTCAGCAGTTTCCATCAGAAGTTCAATTGCCTTTTTGTTTCCAATTACCCTCACTACTCAGGCAATCAGATCTTCCTTTGGTTCCTGTAACCTAAAAGAAATTTCATCAGCCACTTTTTCTTGAGAATCTTCCTCTGTGATCTCACATCTGCCCTTATAGTTCATTTCCAGTCTGGCTCCAAGTCTGTCTCTGACAGGTCGTTTCCCATTTAAGATGACCTTGACCATCTTCCTCTTCTTTTTTTTTTTTTTTTTTTTTTTTTTTTTTTT
>PVKA01009724.1:0-35280 GCA_004027165.1 Ctenomys sociabilis | reverse complement strand
ACAGGGTCTCACTATGCAGCTCAGGCTGGCCTTAAGCTCACTTTGTAGCTCAGGCTGGTCTCGAACTCACAACAATCCTCCTGCCTCAGCCTCCCAAGTGCTGGGATTACAAGCCTGCGCCACCACACCCAGCTCTTCCTCTTCTTTTGACTCTATTTTTCTGTCACTATACGTATATTCATCTAACTCTTTGTCTGAATATTTTGTATATTCAGATTCCCACTTAAGTTTCTTAGCAAGCAAATAATTATAGGTCTCAGATTGTCTACTTTTGTCAATATTGCCCTCTATTCCCAAAATACCCAGTTCATTGGCCACTGCATCTTGATTCTGTTCTTGTAGCACCGCATCCCATTTGTTGTTAACCTTCTTTCCTCCAGCAACAGGTGGTTTCTGACTGCTCTGGCCAAACTGAAAAGGCTCAGGTTTGGGAGGAAGGTTAAGACACTTCTGTCATTTGCATTTCCAAAGAGAACTATCATCATCTGAATCAGAAAAACTCTCTTCACTTGAATCCACACTTTGAACAATCTGGTAACGTGATACTGGTACATGCGCTGTTGCAACAGTGTGGGAGGCCCTCACAGCACTGTCTCCACCAAGTATTTTAGGCACTTGTGGTGTGGCCTGTCACTGGGTGTGACTGTCATGTCGGAATCTGAGTCAGAAAGCGGCCCGTCTTCCATGTCACTAGCTTTCAAAGCCATCTTCCCGCTGCGCTAAGGGTAGATGCTTTTTGCCCCATAGCACTTCCTAAATACACCCAGGGCAGTCTGTCCTTCTTTAGAATCAAAGATCTTCTTTACCCCAGTACTAAGGATCTTCATTCTGAGCTACATCTCCAGCCCTTTTCCTTCCTTCCTTCCTTCCTTCCTTCCTTCCTTCCTTCCTTCCTTCCTTCCTTCCTTCCTTTCTTCTTTCTCTTTCTTTCTTTCTTTCTTTCTTTCTTTCTTTCTTTCTTTCTTTCTTTCTTTCTTTCTTTCTTTCTTTCTTTCTTTCTTTCTTTCCTTCTTTGAGACAGGATTTTGATGAACCACTACGTTGTCCAGGCTGAGCTGCACTTGCCGTGCTCCTCCCCAAGCCCCCAGAGTGCTGGGTTACTGGACCGTGCCACCACGCTTGTTTCATCTCGATTTCTTACATTTTATGCTGGTTAGCTGACTGGTTTCTGCTGCTGGGGATTGAACCTAGGGCTTAGTACACGCTAGGCAGCCACTTCATTGCTCAGCTAACTAGAGGATCACCCTGAGTCTGGACTTCTAATACACAGTGTACATAGCTGATTTGTTTTTTATATTAGAATCCATGTGCCACCACATCGCAAAGAAGCACTCCGGGTTCCTTTGGGAAGTTAAGGGCTTGTGGAAAGCGAGTTCCAAGGAAGGCTGGGGCATGTGGTCACTGGGGAAACCAAATGTCACCCTGGCTCCACAGCAGTACATCAAGTTATTGCCTGAAATAAACAGAAGTCCGGGCCATGACCTCGCCTTCACTGGTACATGGCGTGGCACATCACGTACAGGAAAGACCCAGAGCATGCTGCTACCACCTGCCCAGCCCGAATTATATTCTGAATTTCCACCAGGGCTTTGGGAATGGTTACTCTGAGCAGCAGATAGAAGAATGCACCCATATCGTAGAAGAAGTTGGCTTCTAAAAATCAAACCATGTAATTACATGTTTTGGAGGCAAGGCTTCCTCAGTAGTCCCCAGAACACAGGGATCCACAAGCTCTCTCTGTGTCACCCAGCTTATGTTTTCCAGGTTTCTTTTTTTCCAGAAAGTCAGACTTTTCTTTTTTAAACTTTACTTCAAGGAAAGAAATCACAAAGCAGCCCCAAAGCACTCCTCTCCGCAGCAGCAAATTAGAGAGGGCTAATTTGTAGGCGCGACAGGGCCCTACTGTCTGTACCTTGTCGCTTTAATTTAGCACAATCCATGCCCAGCAATTCCCTTCAATTTTACTTTTCCACAGAGCAGAATGTCAGCCTTCACACTGGGTCTCATAGCAGCCAAAATAAAACTAGCCCACATTAAGCAAAACAGCCACATAAAACTTTCAAAATGATTTTTTTTAAGCAGTCTTGGTGATGTTTGAAAAGATTCATTCTAAAGCCCTGAGGATTTTTTTTTTTTTTTTTTTGCTCCATTGTGCTGATGTGAGCCTGAATATTTTTCTCTTTAACAAAACCAATAAGGTTGTTGTTGAAATCTGTACAGTACAAATGCAGTGTTAAAACATCTTAAGTATTTACAAGTCTGTAAGGTATGAATGTCAAGACAGAACCCAAACTAGCTCACACAGTATTAAAGGCATGAAAGCAAAAACTCTTGAAGAGATAGGTATAGGCAAGAACTTCCTGAATAGAACCCCAGTTACATAAGAAATAACATCAAGAAACAAATGGGATTAAATCAAATGAAAAAGCATTTGCTCAACAAAAGTAACAACCAATAGAGTCAGGAGACAACCTACACAATGGGAAAAATTTTTCCCAGTTGTTCCTTGGACAGAGGATTAATAGCCAGACCATAAAGAAATAAAAAACCATAAACAGCCCCCAAACTACAAACTCTAATCAAAAATGGACAATTGAAATAGAGACACTTCTCAGGAAAAGATGCACAAGTGTCTAGTAAATACATAAGACACGTTTGACGTCATTGGCCATCAGAGAAATGCAAATCAACACTGAGATTAACGAAGAAGGGTAATTATCAAGAAATTTTAAAAACAAGAAAAGCTAGTGAGGTTGTGATAGATTAGTACAACCATCACAAAAATGACTATAAAGATTCCTCAAAGACCAAAAAAGAGAAATCCTGCTTCACCCAGGTATACCCTTTCAAGGTATCTTGAGCAAAGAGTTTAGGGCATCATATTACAGTGCAATACCCATACTCATGGTTACAGCATGCACAACAAACAACAGTTCAGTCTTGACAATGGCCATCAAAAGATGAATGGATAAATAGAATGTGGTATTCATACACAATGGAACACTACTCTGCCATGCAAAAGGTCAAAATTTAAGGCATTTGTAGGAAAAAGGATGTACCTTGACCCTGTATGAAATAAGGCAGACATGGCTTAAATATCACATGATTTTACTTGTGAGAAAACCAAAATGTAAGTAATTTTAAGAGCAAAATAAAAACATGATAGGAAACAGAGAAGTAGACCTTTTGGAGATGGGATGGGAGTAGAGGTAGGATGAGGGAGAAGAGGGGAAGGGGAAACAGGAAAGAATTAAAATGCGCTGTATCTAGCATGCTCCCTATAGGGTGTGTATCCAGTAGATACAGCAAACACATGCTGAGCTACAAAGTGAGCTCAAGGCCAGCCTGAACTGCATAGGAAGACCCTGTCTCAAAAAGACAAAAAAAAAAAAAAAAAAAACACATGCTAATGAAAGTTCACCAGTGATAGATTAGGTGTGGGTAACTACTGTCTGCAACCCCTCATCCAGGCCTGGAATCCAGCAAGCATTCAACCACAGGAACCAGGATGGCAAGCTACAGCAGAGCTAATGCTTCCACTGTGGCTTATTGGTTTGCAGGAGCACAAAGCACAGGCTGCCGGAGACTGTGTAGTCACCCTCAGGCAGTGCTAGCCTGGTTAGGGAGAGCTGGTCTTCCATCAAAAACAAATCCTTGTGAATCTTGTGGTGTCACCCAACTTCCAAAATCTCAGTGCCTTTCCATGCCACCTGCCACTGTCATCTCTTGACATTTAGAGCAAAACCCAGCTCATCCCCCTCCCAGGAAGCAAAGCTGTAAGCATCCATCACCTGTGTTCTCATTCAGCAAATCATTTGCTCAGAAACATAAGCACCAGGGGAGGGCTGTGTGCAGGTCATCACAGTGTAGAAATGCATGACAGACGGGGAGATGTGGGCTTTTTAGTGACGCAGAAGGTAATTGTAATTCAGAGCTGGTTCCACAGTCATAAATCCACACCTTGCAGCTGTCACTGGGACCCAAGGCTGAGCTAGGAAGGACGCCCATTGCAGGAATGTTTCCTTACACACCTGGCAGCTCCCGGCCACTGGCCTGCGCAGTGATCAGTGTCACTTTAACCCTGGGCATCCTCAGCAGTCGGAGGCCTGGTAGAGCTCAGAACAGTAGGACTCTGTCTATCAAATAGGAAATAGGAGACTGACAAAGGCCCAACCCAGCACAGTCTCTGGGAGCATCTCTTTTCTTACAACATGCTTTTTAAAGTCTTTTTTTGAAGCACTGAGGATTAAACCCAGAGCCCCATGCGTACTGAGCATGCTAGCAAGACCCAAGAGCCAGTCCACCAACTTCTGCCTTTTTTTTTTTCTTCCCCTGACTACCAGGTACACAGAAAGAAGCCCAGGGACTCAGGAGAGTGAAGCCTGCCACAGTCCCTAGGTAGACCTCAGGCTCCACCCACTGCGGATGGCCTGTTTTTCAGGTGGTTCTCTACACGTGTCTTTTTGTGGTATAATAAAAAAATCCTATGAATGCTGCTGCCAAGTGCCAGCCAATAGAAAAGCAGATCTGTGAAAACATCACGGAGTGTCCTTGTCCTCTTCACTCACAAGAGGTGGCACCATGCAATTTCTGGCTTCCCCAAAGCCAGTGTCATCACTAGATCAAATTGGTTTAGAACTCTGAGGCAGCCAAGACAACACAACAGAAGATATTCATGAAAGGGGACTTCTGGAACTGTTTCAGAAAGCAGCAAGAACAGTGGGAGAGTGTGTTTTAAAGTGAGGGGAGTATTTTGTGAGTGAGGGACTCATAGCAATGAGTCCTTGAGGATCAATTTTGAAAATCCAAATGTCTCAGTTGTTCTTCTCTCATTACTGGGACAAATATCCGACACCCAAACTGAAGGAAGGAAGGAAAGAAAGGTTTATTTATCTCACAGTTACTGGAGGTTTCAGTCCATACTTGGCTGGCTCCAAGGCAGAGTGGTACAGGGCAGAGAGCCTCCAGCTGACGGGTGGCACAACAACAAAGACAACAGAGAGCAATGGCAACAGAAAGGAAGTCTGTCTCTCTTAAATTGCATTCAGGCCTTCCACCCAAGGCTGGGGGAAGTACACACAGCCATAATCCCAGCAGTACAAAACCCCATAATCCCAGCCTTGGATCACACAGTGGATCATAAGTTAATCAAAAAATTCTTGAATCCCCACCCCATGACTGCATGAGGCTTTGGGGAGACAACTAGACATAAGCATTCGCTGTCTCTTTCAGTCACACCTACTTATTTTAAATCCCTTTCACTGGTCCATAAATTTAGGACACACCACAGTCCCTGACTCAATAAAAGATCAAGGAGATGTCAAACACGGGTGCTGGAGCCCAAATGGGAGGACTGCTGTTTCTTTTGAAAATGCAAAGCAAGCATCAGTTCTATGAGCAGTAGGGCCTTCATCAACCACCTTCCAAGCTATTTTCTCTGTTGAGGGCACTAATCCCCTCCCGAAAAAAAGATCTAGTACTGACATCAGCTTTGGGGTTTGGATACCTAGGCCAGGACTCCAAACGGACCTGCTGCCCACAGACGCATTATTCCAACTGAATACACGATGCAAGAATGGAAAGTTCCTGGGACAGGAGTGGCTCTTTATGATGCCCTTTGCATGAAAGGACTCACAGCAGTCTGCTAAAGGATGAAACAGGACACAGTCACACTGAATGAAAGACCCTGAGGTCCAGTTGATATACGCACTTCCTTTCTAAAATTCCTTAGAAGATGAAAAACAGGTTTGTGTCAGGTAGCGCTGTGGCCTGTGCCACTCACAGAAGGATAGGGTCCTCTTGGCTTCTCTCTAAGGACCGAACAATAATACAGAGGCCTCAGCTGCAGGCTGATTTCAGGCCAGGTTTGATTCCAGGTGCCTTTTCAGAAACAAGCTGAAGCCCTCAAGACCCCAGGGACCACTCACTAAGCAACAAATGGCTTTAATGAAAGGAGCTATTTGGGACTGGAGTTATAGGGTTAAGTACCATGGGTGCATAAGGGAGACAATGAGGGCCCCAATGCAAGAGCCCCAAAGTGGGATGAAGTGCAGGAGGGAGTCTTACCTCAAGGAGGCACCCTCTTTTTTTTTTGGTGGAACAGGGGATTGAACTCAGGCCCTTGCACTTGTCAGGTAAGCCTTACTTTACTGAGCCATCTCCCTGGCCCCTAGGAGATGGCACCCTCTTCATCTCACCCAAAGAAGCCCACCTGGACTCTCCACCAAGGCACTGAAGAACTCGCTCGTGCCAGGGAGGCACAGTGTTCTCAAATGAGAAGCGAACCTGCTTGGGTTGAAATCTCTAAAAGAGAGTCTAGGGAAAGTAAAATATTCCAAAAGGTCAGCTTTTTAAAAACAGTTTTAAAAAGTTGTTCTTTCCTGCCGTCCTTTTACCTGACTCCAGACTTCTAAAAAATAAACAGAAAGAAGAAAGCTGCTGCTCCAGAGCCAAACTTCCCTGTAAATTGAGTTCTCCCATGGTGAGAGGCCCCTAAGGTGGCGAAGGCAACAAGGAGGGTCCCAAAGGAGCCTCAATAAAGTAGACTTTGCCTTTGAGTGCTAGCATATAAAAACAACCCAGAAATAGCCACTGACACAAAATCACAGCGCTGCAAAGAAATCCTAGAGCCTGCGGTTCATGCAGGCAACAGGCCTCCTGGCTGAGACTACTGCCATAAGCAAAGAAAGAATGTGTGGTCGGAGCAGAGAGGTGGCCCGGCACGAACTCCAGCTCTGTCACAGGAAGCACGAGTCCCACTGCCACGCATTCCAGCCCTTGGCTTCCTCATGCCAAGCATAAGAAGGTGCGGAACCCAGCAGCTCTGGCTGGACGCCTCGGACTTCCTCAGCACACTGGCCAGCTCTTCCAACCCAGCACTCTGCAGACTACAGCGAAGCTTCCCCAGAGTTGGCCTACAGGGAAAGAATCTGCCCATCAGATTGTGCCAGTGGTGTTGATTTCAGTTCGCCACAGTGAGTCACCCATCTGGCCTCTGGCTACCTGGTCCCAAAACACCTGCTAATGGCAACAGCTTCTGGGAAGTGACCAGGGAGGGAAGGTTCTGTCTTCAGAGCCACGTGGTGAGGGCTGCTGGGACAAACTGCAAGCTTTCTGATGGCCGTGTGCCCCTGCTTCACTACCCCCATGACCCTCAATTCCTGCCAACATCCCATGTTTGACATTCCAGGTGTACAAACGGAAAAATCTCAATTGAGAGAGTTGTCCACGGGGAAAGGGCCCAAATTGTTTGACAGTGTTTTGCTTTTAAAAGTGGTTTATCTTAAAGCATTCTCAAGTTTACCAAAGTAAAAACTGAACAACTATACTGTAAAGTACCTTTCTTTCTTTATAAAGTATGAAGAGAGGAACTTTCTAACATGATGCTCCACACCCCCACTAGTACTTTCCTAATATGCATTTCTCCCATTGTCCCAAAACAACTGTCACCAAAAGGAGGAAAGAAACGTGTAATTGCAGGTGCCATGTGTGCCTCGGATCACCTTTAAACTGCACCAAATGTCTCAAAATACACTTCATAGCAAAAGGATCCAGCTCAGATTTTCATGGCTCTTTCAGTTGTTATGGTTTGTGTCTAATTGCCCCCCGAAAGCCTCGTGCAATCATGGGGCGGGCCTCTGCAATTATGGACGTGAGGACTACACACCCTGGGGTAGGTAGCCTGCAGAGAATAACACAAGGGAGGGAAAGAGGCTTGCTCTCAGCCACTCCTCCTTTTGCTGTGTCCTGCCAGGAGCAGCTGCCCTCTCTCTCGTACCAGTCTGCCTCGGAGCCTCCACAAATACCGAGCGAAATAAACCTTTCCTTCCTTAATTGTGGGCACCAAGGCAGACTGGTGCCCAGTCTTATCTCAGCAATAAGAAAGGAGTAACTAAGACAGCTGTTCTGTCTCTGTCTCTCTGTCTCCTACATTCTCAAATACTTCCCTGGATTTTTGTGACTCAGACACCTGGGAAGATAACAAGCTGCTCATCACATAATGTCTCTCACTGGAGGTTTATAAGCTGCTCCCTCGGATTGGATTCAGATTGGGTGTGTTGGGCAGGAATCACAGAAAAGTGAGACTGCAAACTTTTCCTCACACATCAGCAAGCAAGCTCTGATTTGTCTCACTGATGATGCTGTGCTCTGGCTACCTGTCTCATATTTTATACTGAGCTCTCAAGGGCTGGCCAAATAGCTCAGCGGATTAAAGAGCCTGCAAGCAGGCTCAGCGGCCAGGGGTTCAATCCCTGGGCTTGCTGTACTGGCCCTGCCCCCAGAGGCACACTGAAACAGCAATGCAGACTGAGGGTGGTGGCTCACATCTGTAATTTCAGCTCTTGGGAGGCTGTAAACAGTAGAATCACTACCAGTTCAATCTAGTAGTGAGACCCTGAACTTCTTGTAGACCCTTCCCTAATATATATATATATATATATATATATATATATATATATATATATATATATATATATATACTTTGCTCTCATAAGTTCACAGAGATCACCCTGCCTGACCCAAGGATGGTCACAGCAGGTGGTGTGTGGAGATATTTACGTCCATAGGATGGAATGTGGGAAGGCAAAAAAAAAGACGATTTTGAACAAAAGAGAACTGTGGTCACTTTCCTACGTGAGAAAGGTCTCTCTCTGCTCATGCACTTATCCATGCTCTGGCATGATGGGGCACCTGTTCTCTGTAAGCTCAGGGACCTCAGACTATACTGGCCTGCTACCAGCCCAATATATACTGGAAAATAATATGTAGGACAATATGCTGGCCCAAAGGAGTATATGTGTTCTGCAGAAATACTGGAGCTAAATGCTTATGAGGCCGCAGCAAAGGGATGTCTGACCTGATCCATGCTGAGACAGAAAAATTCCAACACAAGAAATCACTCAACCCAAGCCGGCTGTCAAGGACTTCACAGAAAGCATAGAAAAGACCCTTGGCCAGACCGGGAGCTGATGAGGACCGGTGAGGAGAAGCCAGAGACAGAGTAACGGGCTGGACCCCAAAATCCTTGGTACTTGCCAAGAATCTGTACAACACCCTGCACCCGTGGAAACCGCAGAGGGTCGGAAGCCGAGTGACCAGGTCATGAAGACATGTTTACCACAATGAGCAAGGGGAGTGACAGGAGCAGAAGAAAACTGAGATCTCAGGGTATAAGTGAGGAGACAACTGCAGCATCTTCCAGAGCAAGGGCTGATGAGGGCTTATCCAGGGCAGGAATGACACAGAAGAAAGAGACTAGATTCCATGGACACCCAGGGTCTATGTGCTCATGCTGGGGTCTAAGAGGTGGAAAGGAGGGAAGCAAATCAGGTCCAGAGGACCCCTGGATGCATGCAAGATGGTAGGGGTGTCCTCGACCAGGATGAGATGAGCAACTGTAATAAATAACATAGCACTTCCAGACATAAAACCCACTTCCCAATCTCTTAAAAATGGGACCCTACTGGATTTATACTCACCCTGATTCGCAGAATGTTCCAAGCACAAAGCTTGGAGCTATGGGTGGCTATCATGGCCCACTTGGCTTCAGCCCTAGTTATTTTAATGACATGTGAGTTCCCGGTATTACTGTAGTAACTACTGTGGGCATAGCTGGGAGTGGTGTTTTAGCATCAGAAAGGAAGAGGCAGAGCTGTGTGGCAAGATTCATTCGCCCTCCCCACCTCTCCACCATGAGCTGTTCACATCTCCCTCATCATTCCCAAGAATGCGACAGTCCGAGTAGCTCAGTTTTTGCTTGACTTGGCAGCACACACCCCATACGTGACCCTTATAATCAACTTTGTCTTTGGGATTTTATGCTGTTCTTGGGGAAAACCAAACAATGCAAAAACGTTAAAAAGCTAAACTTAGACACTGTACATAGTTTCATTTTGTGCACATATTAGAGGACGAAAACTGTCTAGTAGGAGTCTAGAAGCAATTTCGGCCTTTCTCTGTACTGTGTTTATTTTGTTTTGTCCATGTAAAGCAAGCACCTCCACTACTTCTTATTTTAAACTGCTTCTATGTATAGCCAATAAGCAAATGTTCAGGTCTCAGGCAGGTGACAGGGACTTTCCAAGTGAAACTGTGCATTGTTGCAATGAATAAAAACAACCACAGACTCTTGCACACTATTTTTTTTATCCATGAGGAATAAAAGAAAATGCCATCATGCTATAATTCTTTAGTGGGCTCTCTCCATCTTTTCTCCTTCATGAAATCTTCCTTTTATTAATCTCATTCTTTTGTGCTCCGTACTGAGCTCAACTGAGCTGCACTTCATTCGCTGTTGATCCCCTTAAGGAGGATCAGGGGAATTTTCATGGTCACAAGGGACATCAATAAAAGACCTTGAGGCAGAGGCCCCAGGATCCTGCGGCTCTTCCACGGTACTACCCAGCCATCCTGAAGTCACTTCCGTCCTTTTGAGCCTCCTCTCTCCCTGAATGCAGTGGAGACATTGATGAGTGCATCTCAGAGAGTACAGTAGGAGGAGAAATGGCAGCAGGCCTGTGACAGTCTCTAACCTGTGCCTGGGGCGATGCTCAACAGTTAAAAACATGATCCCCACTCAAAGATAAAATAATTATACACTAAAGACATTTTACTCCCTGGGGTAACCAATGAGATGGGAAAATTAAAGAATGTCAGGTGTGGGCTGGGGTGATAGCTCAGTGCTCTTAGTGCCTGCCTGGCAAGCACAAGGACCCAGGTTCAATCCTGGGTGCAGGCCCTTGAATCCTAGATGCATCATGCTAGCCACCAAAACCAGACATGATGGTGCATACCTGTAATCCCAGCGCTGGGGAGGCTGAGATAGGAGGATCACTATGAGGCCAAGCTGCATACAGACCCTGTGCCACATAAATAAATGAATAAATAAATAAGATTTTTAAAAATAAAAAAAGAATGATAGGTGTGATGACATTTATATAGCATCTCTGAAAAGAAAAACGACAAGGTGATGCAAAACAGGTAACCTTCTAGGTATTCTCAAAATTAGGGTTGACTTTTCCGATGGGCAAGAGACATCTGCACTGCTGCCTCCCGAGAATCCTTTGCACCACTGGGGATTTACTCTCCATATCCATCTGTCCCTACAGACTTCTAAAGCATTCTAAATCAAAGAAGAGCGAAGCAAGTCCAAACTGCTATAGCCTTAGCCAATCTTGGGGGGTGGCAACAATCCAGCGCGACATGGATTGAACTGGCAACCATCCTATTGTCTAGCAACCCAGTCCCAAGCATTAGGTGTGACATTTTTCCTTAATCTAGGATGTCACAGGTGTTCAATAAACATTATTGAGAAATTAACAATTTAGAGAACGTTACATGTGAAATCCCATAGACTTATGCAGAAGAATAACGAGAGGCCAATTCATAGCATTGAATACTTCCATTGAGCAAAGAAAAAGAGGGAAAGTAAGTATGAATTCATTGTGATATGAAGAATTGTTTTCTTGTTTAGCAACCTCCAGTGAGTGCTTTCTGGAGAAAATACCGACTTCGCCTTCTGCCAGGGCCTGAAGCCTGCACAGAGCTCCTTTGGCCCCTGCTGCCCTCCCCGGCAATCCCTCCACTTCAGCCCTGGGCAGACACCCAAGGCAGAGGGACAAGGCTGGGTATGGGAGGGGATGCCCAGTGCAGGCAGCCCAGCTCTACATCTGCAGATTCAATCAATTGTAGGCCCAAACTACTAGGCAGGAAAATTGTCTGTACTTACCATGTACAGAATTTTGTCTGTTTACCATTCCCTAAACAACACAGGACAACAAGCATTCCTATAGCAGTACACAGTGTCAGATGCCATTAGTCACCCAGGGGTGGTTTAAAGCACCCAGCAGGATATATGCAAGTACTGTGCAAATGCTCTGCCATTTCCCAAAAGGCCCTTGAGCTTTGAGGCCTTTGCTTCCTAGGGGACTGCAGGGACCAATCTCCCCAGCATCAAGGGGCATCTGAATCTGTCCATTAGTGGGACACACACATGGCAAATGCGTGGCAAGTGAAGGAGAGAGGATCTTTTCATTCTTCTCTGGTGATCAACAGAGCCATTTTAGACAATGCATGGCACCCCTCCAGCTGTCACAGGAACAAGCTGCATAACCCCAATAGGGTAGGGATTTTATAAAACAACAATGAGGCCAAGAGCCCCATCCCCCGAGGCCATCTGAGATACCACTGCCCCAACATGGATAAGAGGCTTCCCCATTGCAGTACGGCCCCTTCCAAAGCCCTCTGTTGGCTCTGATGCACATGGCCCAAAGGCCTCTCCCTCTAAGGTTGCTGCAAAGATGAAACAATTTCAATTCTGCAAATTGCTTAGCACAAAAATGTGTTCCAAAAAATGCTAGTTCCCAGCCGCTCACAATGGAGTGAGGATGTTCACTAGCCTTACAGGAGACCTATGGACTGAGGAACAAACGCATGAGCTTCCAGTGATGATTCGGTACCAGCGACTCGGTAGGGCATGTACTGAGTCTGTCGCTCTCTCCACAGCAGAATGGGAGTCACGCTCACTCTGGTGAGGTTTCTTTGGCACAAGATGCAAACACAGGACCTCACACAGCCAACAGCCCTCAAGGCTGGGCCCTCATGCTGGAACAAGGCAAGCGTCCTTGACTATTAATAGGAGGCCTATTTCCCTGGAAAGCTGAGGTGCCTCAGGATCCGGGATACAGTCAGCATCAGGACCTCATCCCATATCACAGTGCACTGTGGGAACGTTGAAGCCACTGGGGCAAGCGAAGAAAAGAGGGCAAGAAAAAGAACCAGGGTGTGGTGGTGCACACCTGTAATCTCAGCACCCTGGGAAATTGAAACAGGAGGGTTGCAAGTTTAGGCCCAGCCTAAGAAACTTATTGAGACCCTGCTGATAGATAGATATGTAGATAGATAGCTAGATAGACAGACAGACAGACAGATAGAATAAGGTCACTTCATCCAGCAGCAGCAGATGCATCCTTAAAAAGAACAAATCCTGTTTTTTCTTTCCATCTACTTACCAATTCTTTAAGTTTCATAAATTCACTGGTAGAAAGGCCAATTACAAAACAGTTTTACTAAAATACATTTTTTCAGTCCATGACACTTGCTGGAAGAAATTAAACAACATATCAAATATAAAATGCCCATCAGAAAAGTCCAAAAATTTCACAAAAAGCCCTAACGGGTATAGGAAAGGGTGGAGGGGGTCACAGATCTCCCTTTGCCACGGCTCATGGACACAGGTATGTCACCTCTAATGAGGCCTGGAAAACAAAAGCTGTGACTCGAGGTCGTGCACACCAAGTCCCAGCCACCCTCTCATCTCTGCTTCCAGATCCTCTCCCTGTCAAGGAAGAACTGAAATTTAAAGCACTTTTTAAAGGAGTAAAGGAAATCTTTCTTATTTGGGACTGAACACAAAGCCCATTTTTTTCAACCTGGGCTCTGTATAGGCAGGGTTTTCAAGGCAAAGCTCTTACAGATTTTACAAAGGACTTAAGAAAGGTCTATAATAGCCCCATTGCACTTTGGTCCAAAATATTGGCTCTCAGAAGAAAAGTGGCATTCCCTATAATGGCCACTCTGCCTCTAGGTGGCGCTGCAAGCGGAGGCCGATTTCAAGTAACTCTCCAGGGCCTTTGGGGACCAGGAAGCTAGAGGGGAAGATGAGAGGACACAGAAAAAAGTGGGGAAGCCAGAGCTAGGTCCTGTCTACCCTGGTTCGTACCACCTACAGGGTCCTCCAGTGTTATATCAGAAACGTGGAGCTCCATAAAACAACTTGAGCCAGGGATGGTAGTGCAAGACAGCAACCCCAGCACCCTAAGACGCTGAGGAAGGAGAATCACAGATTCAAGCCCAGCTTGGATAACAGAAAATTAAAGACCTTGTCTCTAAATTAAAAATTTAATAAGGGAATAGAGGTGTGAAGGCCCTGAGTTCAGTTACCATTAATGTAAACAAATTCCATGTATCACAGATGAAATAAGGACACTGAAGGGACAGGACACACTACCTTAAGACTTGACACCTTGGCATTGCACTAGACAGTAAAGCAGGCAGGCCATCCCCACATTGCCCTTCTCCCTTTCCCCAGAAATGGGTCCTAAGCCCGGGAAGGATTTCTGACCTTCCTTGAGCAGCTCACAGAGCCCCACAGGAGAGGTGACCTCCCACTACCCAGAAAAATGTCCTCGGGATGACAAGGAGGACCAGAGCACAGGGACCCTGGGGAGCGTCCTCAGCTGGTTCCCATTAGGGTGCACCCTACTAACCAGTCACAATTGAACAGGTGAGGATTTCCCACAATCTACAGGTCTCCCTGCCTTGGGAAAGCTCAGTCACGAAATCTGTGTGCTCTGTTGTTATTACTAGGTCCTTTGTTCTAAAAGTCTCCACCATGAACCCAGGGATGGGTAAGAGGAGAGCATTTCCCTCTGCTGCAGGGGCTGAGGAAATTACAAGAAGCTCCTGCGATTTTCCCTTGGATACAGGTGTGGGGACTGTGAGGTACACCCATTTCTAAAGTCTGGATTTGAAATGTCCTAGAGGCTCAAGTGTTAAAGGTGTGGTCTCCAGTGCTGTGCCACAGGAAGGCAGTGGCACCTTTAAGAGGCAGAGCTTAATGGGAGGAAGTTTTGTCTATCTAGGAAATTGTGTGCCTTTTCCTTTCTCCCTCCCTCCTGGCCCTGTACAGCTGGAAAGATGATAGGACTCACTTCAACCTCTAGACTTCTGGTTAGCAACAAATATCCTCATATAATAACAACCCTGTCAGCTCTTCGCTACTCTTTCATCCAGAACACCTCTCTCAATATTTCAAAATCAACACACTACACTTCATATAGTTCCTATCTCCTTCCACGAACTATGTCTAACTTCTGTTCCCAATCTAAAGTCTTTCAGGAAATTTGCAGCATTTAGGAAGACAGTCTGGCACCTTCTTACAGAGCTAAATATAGTCTTACCATACAACCCAGTTTGTGCTCCAAGGTATCTTCGCATACGCACTGAAAATGTATGTCCAGCCAGAAACCTGGACACAAGCTGCACCTGGGCAATTTAGTGACTTAGGAAACCCTGCATCAAAAATGGAAAAGGTCTGGGGATGTAATTCAGTGCAAATGCCCTGGGTTCAGTTCCCAGTGCACCACAGGTGTACACACATGCGCGCACACAGAGAGAAAAACTATAGACAACAGAAAAGACAGTGATTTCCAGAAATCTAGGACTGTAGGATGGTAGGAGGGAAACTGGCCAGGCACTGGGATATTTCCAGCAACCACACCCTTCTCTATGAGGCTATCAGGGTGGCTGGGTGTGCGTCACTATGGAACTGTTACACCACAGAGTGAATCCTGGTGTAGAAATCCAGACTGGTTGATTTAACTGTAGCAAGTGCAGGATGTTGATCCAAAGGAAAACTGTAGAAATGGGAATATATTTGGGGATTCTCTGGACTGTCTTAAGTTTTCAGTAATTCTGAAATCCATAAGAAGGGGGGAAAGTAAGAGGAGATGGGGCAGCCGGAGCATTGCTGAAGCTACAATTCTCAGATCTCTCCAGAAACAGCCCCAGTGGAGAGCACATGCAGAGCAGGCTGGGCCTTGTGGCAGCCTTCCCTGGTCCACACCCCTCCTCACTGAGACCCAGTTCTGCTCCTGCAGCTTCCTCCTCCTCCTTCCCACAGTTGAGGAAGTCCCCTACAGCAGGGTCTCCAGGCACCTCAGGCCCTCTCTTATCCCCAGTGTTTCCAGTTAGTTTTACTTCTGATAATGGCATTCTTGGCAGAGCTGGTATCCTCTGGATGCTTCTCTATGTTTCTGGACATAACAGCCCAGTGAACAGTGCATGCCACGTCCTTCCCGTTGTTTCCACACAGATCCCTATCACCAGGATTTTGCTCACACCTCCAAGCTTTGCACTTTGGGTTCCTCTGGCCAGAACAGCCCCCCACCCTCCTTGCCACCAGCCTCAGCCACACCCATGTCCCATCACTGTCACACCCGCATCACTCTAGATGCAGCAGGAAACTTGGTCCTTTAGAAACACTTGCAAGTTTCCCAGTGATGGTTCAGCTCCTGTCCCTCCCCCAGACTGCCTGGTACCTGCCTCCCCCCAGGGACTGGGGCATCTGTTCGCACAGGGCTGTGGAGGACAGGGCCTCTCTGTGACAGTCTGCTGCGTAGACTTGGCCATCAACAGATGTCTGCTCAATGCATGAGTCACAGAAGGGAGAAGCACACAAGCGGACTCTATCCCCAGCCGGCCTGCGGGGCCTTTAGAAAGCCTGCAACTGAAGTCTTTCTCAGCAAGAAGTATTTTCCAGCCTGACAGAATGTCAACATGCAGTGCGCCTCACTGAACAAAAAAATAACCCCCAAAGTTTAACTCTAGGGAACACTGGTTTATCTGCAGTAATTCTTCCCCAATCACAAAGAAGTGTATGTGGGTGCAGGGGCAGACACACACAGACCCACAAAATTACAGAAACTTGAAATAAAACACATGCACTCCCAGCTTGCTTTGATGGACACAAATACCTGTAGCTGAGAGAGAAAAGAGGTAAAATTAAAATTCACAGGATCACAAGTGATGCGTCAGAGTCAGCAGCCTGGCACTGCACCTTTGGGCAAGCACAAAGCAGTTGAACTTGGATGCATGCGGCGGTTGCAGAAATCAAGCAGGGTAGGCTTGCTGGGACCAGGGGTCAGGGTCTTTCCTGAAAGTTAGGAAGACAGGAAGACAAGTGATTGCAGTCAGAAGAATTTAAAACTCAACTGGATGGCCGCCTAGCCATCCTCAGCTAGCACTTCTGAGGCTTCACGGGAGCTGCTCTGCTCACTGCTTGTGTGGGTCAGCCCAGCTGTTCCCAGCAGCTGTCCCTCTAGGAGGTTGGCCTCAAGAGGGCTGACCTCAAGCGTAGGGATCAAAACTCCCCCCAGGGAAACTGACATCCTAATAAGGAAAATGTCAACACACCCTCCCCTTATCAGTAATTCCCAGTGTACTGCAGCAACCACAGGACCAGGAAATGAAGTTCAAGCTGCGGAGTGGAGATAGCATTGGCTTTGGGGTCTTGCTTTGAAAACTTCATTATTTACTTCATTATTTACTTACTGCTCCTCAGGGCTCATTCCATCACTGTAGACACTTGGTGTCCTTCCTGGTCTAGGCAGGGTGTCACACACAATTAGGTTTAGAAAAGCTATTTCTTTTTTTTGTTGAGGGGAGGTAGCTGGTGTGAAACAGCAGTACAAGAGGAAAACCGAGCTGTCCAGGCCTGTCACCTGCCCTCTCTGCCTGTCATTTCCTGAACTGGTTGCCTGTGTAAAAAGGGTTCCACTGGATTAGGAGGCCCTGAACTCAGTAAGGGGGAAGGGGCCTGCATCTTGAGACCGAAATAAGGTTGCTGCAAGGACATCAGAAAACAGTGGGGTTTTGTTTTTGTTGATGCTGTTGTTTGTTTGCTCTCGCATCTTTCAAATGTAATGTTACAGAGACCTAGAGTCCTTCCAAGCTGACAATTTGATGATTTGCTGATAATCAGGAAAATGTAAATAGAAATAGCACTGAAATATTGGGCTGGTCAGATAGCTCAGCAGATTGAAGTGTCTGCTTATGCAAATGCAAGGGTCAGGGGTTGGATTCCCAGTTTGCCGCTTGCAGTACCAGCCCTGCCATCAGGGTGCACTGAGAAGGTGATTGAGACTGGCTGTGGTGGCGTACACCTGTAATCCCAGCACGTGGGAGGCTGAAAACAGGAGAATCACTACAAGTTGGGTCTGTGTACTGAGACCCTGTAGACCCTGCACTAAGTTAAATATATATATATATACCATGTTCACCCTGCACGTGGTTACAAGTTGAAGAATTCAATAAGATCAAGCATCAATAACAATATGGAACAGATATGATCGCACATTCTGCTGAATAGAGGATGTAAATGACCATATCCAGTGTGCAGTACAATTTGGTAATGTATAATGAAGTTGAATAAATTCTACAGGGACTTTACTTAGTGTCTGGGGTAACCATGTATGTGCTTAGGATCTCATACACAAAAGTGCTTACTGAAAAACTATTTTTTTAACAGTGAACATAGAAACAACCTACATGTGTTTTGGTAGACAAAATGCAAAGTCTTAAGATGACACAAATGCATGGTCAGCTTTCTGTTACTCTAACAATGCCTGAGCTAAATCAAATTATACAGAGGAAAGGTTTATTTGGATCACAGCTGTGGAGTGTCCAGTCAATGGTGCCAGCCTCATAGCCTTTGGACCTGGGGGAAAGCAGCACATCATAGCAGCCAAGGCCAGAGAGATAGAGGAAGGAGAGGGGCAAGGGTCCCAATACAAGGACACACCCACTGTGACATCACTTCCTTCCACTAGGCCCCACCTCCTGCATGTTCCACCACCTCCCAATAGCAGCCCATACTGGAGATACAGTTACAGTGATTACTGAAGGCCAAAGACCCAAACAGGCAGGGATGAGTCTCCTCTCCCCCAAGGTGCATCTAGCAGTGTTTGAGGATATTTTATCACAACATGAGGAGGGTCCAGAAGAAACCAATGGATGTGCTAATAACCACTGCACAGGGCAGGGCATAGTTCCCCATGAATAAAGAACTCCTCAGTATATAGTATCAATAGTTGTAAGGTTGAGTTGCTCTACTCTAGAAATCAGGAATGTAAAAACAATTGTTTTTACATTTGAATTATTTAATAATCTCCTGGCATGGATATATGTCTCATGCAGCCATGTCCAACTCCAAAACATAACATGCCGTGTCCCCTCTTCCTTTTAAGAAACAAAAGATCATAATGGCTTTTGGTGGCACTTTCCCCTCTAGGGAGAATAGTTAAAATGTATCACAACAACAGTGAGATTTCACTTTGTATATATTAGACTGGCTAAAATACAAAAGTACTGACAGCACAAAGGCTGGGGTGGGGGAGGTCGTATTCATTGCAGGTAGATGAAAATGCATAGAATTTAATGAAGCTAAACATCCTCTTATCGCCTGACCTAACAGTCACATACCTTGGTAGCTGTCCAAATGAGTTTAAAATTATGTTCATACAATAGCCTGCATGCACACATGTATAGAAGCCTTAGTCTTCATTGCCAAAACTCAGAAGGAAGGAAGATGTCCTTCAAGAGATGAATAGACAAGCAATCTGTGGTTTATTACTGCTGTTACTGCTACTCTCTCATAAGTTAGGACCCTCAACCTACTAGGACCCTCAACCTACTAGGACCCTCTCCCTCACCCCAAGGCTCACTTCTTTTGGCCCCGATCGATCGACTGCAGAAGAGATGAGCTCTCCCTCAGCTGGTCCAGCCCACAAGCACCCTCCCCACAAAACCCCTTCAAAGCTTTGTGCTTCGCCTTGTTTGCTGCTGTCTTGGTATGCTAGTTAGCCGCCCGCTTCCTCCTACCTCCAATACATCTTCCTCTTGTGTCTGAATGGCTGGTCTGGTTGACTGCATGCGTTCATTCCTAACACTCTACACAGTGGAATAATAGCAAACCTCAGAAAGATAGGAGGGAGCTGGCAAGCCATGGGAAAGGCACAGGTGAATCTTAAATGCAGATTTCTAAAGAAAAGCAGCAGTCCAGAAAACGTTACAGAGGTGAGTCCAATTGTATGACAACCAGAGAAAGTTGGACTTATACACAGTAATTATATCTGTAGTTGCCCTGGGTTCAGTGGCAGTGGGGAAAGGGATGCAGAGAACTTCTGGATGGGGAAACATTCTGGCCAACAGCCCAATGGTGCACACGCAAGGCTGTGCATCTTGTCGATGCAGAGCTGTCCAAAACAGAAAGCGAGCGTTAATGTGAGGCACTAATGCAAGGCTGCGAGTGATGACATACGCCTGTAGTCCCCCACTCAGAAAGCTGAGGCAGGAGGATTGCTGAGAGTTCCACGCCAGCGTGGGCTACAGAACAAGACCTCTGTCTCAATTTTTTTTTAAAAGTTGAAAGATGGAAGTTAGTGAATAATAATTTCTGAGTAGTGGCACATCAAATGTACACAGTAAGGATGATGTGAATGTCAGGGAAAACTGTAGGGACAGGGGTATATGGATCTCTGTCCTTCAAGCCACAGTTTCTGTAAACTTTTAAAACAAAAGTATATCAATTTAAAGATGTGTATTAATTTCAAAATATTCATTTCAAAAATTGTCTCAAACTTATTCATTAGTGAAAAAGGAGGATGACTGTGAGTCTGAGCTGCATACCAAGACCCTGTACCAAATAAATAAAGATTAAAAAAATAATAACAGCTATAAAACCATGTTAAGTGCAGACAACTACATTGGAGTTGATATCCACAATTTGTCCATATTCTAATCCTCATACTAAAGAAACAGATATCATGCAACAAGAGTAAAATAACGCTGTGGAGCTGCTCTGCAAGGCATTGTGAAGCCCTACAAAGAGAGGTTTAACTCTGATAGCATCCAAGTATACACACTACTTATACATAATGATACCCACAGGAACACTCCAAGCACTTCAGAGATTCTGCTTCTAGGGAGGTGGGATATATATATGGATATATATATGGATATATATATGGATATATATATATATATATATATATATATATATATATAGAGAGAGAGAGAGAGAGAGAGAGAGAGAGAGAGAGAGAGAATGGAATATTACTCACCCCTAAAAATCCTGTTTGCACTACAGTATGGGTGAACCCAGAGGACATTATACTAAGTGAAATAAGCCCTTATTGATACAGGGAGCACAATGAAGGCTAGGAGATGACTTCCCTCTGCCCATTTGAGTTTGGGCAGCCTCTCAGGGCCAATTCTCCTTCCACTGTTAAGTGCATCAGAGTGAACTCTGGGACAGGCATGCTTCTTAAAAGCTCTTAATCAAGAAGGCTCAGAATTCTGTCAGTCATACCTTCCGGTCTTACCCACGGTCCTAGTGGAAGGCTTATTTCACTTAGTATAATGTCCTCTGGATTCATCCATATTGTAGTAGAAATAGGATTTTCAGGGCTCCCGAGCGGGAGCGTGCCTCCTTCGAAATCTGAAAGCCTGGTTGATCTGTGTGCCTTTTGCTTTTCCTGTTGTCCCAGGTACCCTTTTCCTTCAGTGCCACATTTTTTTATTCTGCTGGCACAGATCTGTGCTGAGAACTTCTTCCTTTGATCTTCAGTAAATGGAGCTGCTTTTCTTCACCCTTGGATGTATGTGTTTGTAGTTGTTTTCTCACTGTACAGAGAGGCCTGGAATCTTATCCGCAGGAGCCATCCCACGGTATCTAAAAGCAGTCACACTCTTTGGAAACAGAAAAGAGAATTCTGGTTGCCAGTGCCCAGAGCGGGGGCCAGGAGAGCTGCTCAATGGGAGCAGCATCTGGTCACGCAAGATGAAAAAGTGCTCGAGGTGGGCTTCGCACCAACACACAGGGAACGTCAGCGTTGTACGTGCAGAAATAGTCAAGGCTGGGATTTTCCATTGCCTATTTCTTGCTGCAATTTCTTAAAAATAAAGGAACAGCAGTGAGCACGATTCTCATAGTATAAACTGATCGTGATGCCACAAGCCTGTTGGAATAGAGGACGTGGAGCTAAGCACACAGCCCTCCAGCAAGCTGATTGCACAGCACGATTACTGCAAATGAAACATGAAAAGTGAGTGAAATGAGTTCCCCAAAGCCTACCAGATACCAAAAGTCCACAGGTGGCACGCTGGGTCATGATCTCACTTTGAATGAAAGCTGATTTCCATTCAATATCATGCCTTAAGTAGTAGCAACGATGAAGACAAGGGGCGCTACTGCATGGCCAGTGTCATGAAGCCCCGTATGTGTCTTTCATTGACTCTTCGTAGTGACGTTATATGGCAAGAATGCTTATTACTTACTGGCAGGCAAAAACAACTATAAAACTTGTGACTTCAAGCAATAATTATTTTGCTGTATCTGTGAAATCCGGCAGGGCTGGGCAGGTGTGGCTTTCCTGTGCTCATGTGGACTCCGGGCAACTGAACTCAGGAGGGTCCCTTTTCAAGACAATCACTGGGCTGTCACTTGGGAGCCAGGCCAGGCCAGAGGGCCACAGGCGGCAGTCTCCCCTACAGGCTCTCTCTGTGGGGTCCCCAGTGCAGCACAGCATGGGCACTGTGTTTCCAGGACACCACTGTGGAGCAACGTGGAGCTACATTTTTACAGTGCAGCCTTGTACCTCATTCAGCCTCGCTTCTATCACACTCTACTGATCAAGGCTGCCACATCGTTGCCCTCAGTAGCCAGGAGATGGAATGCAAACTATCATGTGATGGGGCAGTGTCAAATATTACTGGAAGGACCGCTGACCAGTCTGATCAGGGACAATGGACTGGCCATCTTCAGGAAACACAATCTGCCCCAGCAGTTACTGTCAGGATCATTCCCCAGCTGTAGAAGGGGAAACTGGGTTTTGGAGAGGCCAGTAATCCTTCCACCCAACCAAAGTCACAGTTATGAAGTAACAGAATCAAGATCCAAACACAGGTGCTGGGCAGATGGCTCAGTGGTATAAGTGCTTCCCTGGCAAGCGCAAGGGTCTGAGTTCAATCCCCAGTTCTGCAAAAAACAAGCTACAAACTCAGCTAAGAATGGGGCCCTTCTGCTTGTATTGCCTGTCATTTCTTCTGTAATCAGCCTGCATGCCAGCTCTCACTTCTGGGCATGAGAAAGGTCTATTGAATATAATAAATGTGAAAATAAACTTCTACTTCCAGTGTTCCAGCAGGTGACTGACTGACACCTAAGATTATTAGATGTGTATCTTCCCTCACCTCCTAAAGTATGACTCCTTGAAAGGAAGGCTCAGGTATAACGAAACCTGATAACGAAATTTAACCTCGTTCACTGAACAAATTGGGAGTTCAGTAAATGCTTACCTGAGATGCCCCCAACTGCCCACAACTGTTTACATGTCTGTCTCCCCAACTCTGCACTAGACTGTGAACTACCAAATGCTGCTGCCTCAGAACCATCAGCCCTTCTACGCACATGCAATGGTACAAGTGGCCCTTTAGTAAACTATGTTCAGAGCTGGGGATGTAGCTCAGTGGCACAGTGCCTACCTGGCAAGTGTGAGGTCATGAGTTTGATTCTCAGTACAAAAAGATAAGTGAATAATGTAAGTAAACTATGTTGAATGAATGAATGAATGAATGAATAATGAAATATAGGTGAAAGTGGAACTGTGCTTGTTATGGTGCGGAGTCAACTTAATTGGCCTTGCAAACCACACAAGGGACTAATAGAGCACAATCCAGGTATGTTTGTGAGAGTCAGGGAGGTGTGGTTTCATGGTCTTTGTCTGTTCTTTGTCCTGCTGCTTTCTGGCACTGTCTCTCTGCTCAGCTTTCCAGCTACCATGAACTAAGCATGTTTGCTGTGCTGTGCTCTTCCACCTTGATGTGCCCCCCTTGGAGACAGCTGACCATGGTCAGAATCCCTTTAGAACATGAGGCAAATTAAACCTCTTTTCCTTTAAGTTGTAGGGGTTTGCATTGGGCCCAGCAGAAGTGAACAGAAAATGGGTTCATAGTCCCTTTCTTTATTCAAGTGAGCTAAAATGAGCACTATGAGAAAAACAATTAACTCTATCCCCCCATGGACCCAGCCCATGGGAAAGTAAGCCAACATACTTTGGTGGAGCACCAAAACCTCGTGTGCAACAGCGAATACTGATCATCAGTGTGACTGGATTAGGCAGCTGCTGGACAGGCCCTCGACTATGAGCTCAGAAGCCTCATCAACATCAGTGTCATAGACTAGCAGCTTTGTTCTGCCTTTCTTTCTACAGTGATGCTCCCTGCTCACAGCCAACTGCCCACGGACTGAACCTCTGCAACCGTGAATTAAAATAACCCCCCTCCTATCAGTTGCAGGTATCGTGTATTTTTGTGCCTTCAATGGAAAAATGATTGACGTGTGATAAAGCAATAAAGATACAAATTGGAGAAGAGACGAGTAAAAAGAGTTTTCAGCTGAGCAAAGCAAAGACGCAACTCATAAGCCTACTGAGCTATGCTTCCGCTTTGGTCCCCACCCCTCCCTCTATCCTAGGTCAAATGTAGAAAGCCCAGGGATAAGGAAAGCAGGAGGGGAATGAGTGTTCACTTGTGCCCACTCCCTCGCAGGCATGCTACACAGCGAGAGCTGGTGCTTTTCCTCCCACTTAGACATTTTCCTAATAAAACTCAGAGCAGCTGGAGCCGGAAGTAGGAACAAGAAATAGCTGAGCATTTTACTGGCTTTTACAAAAATAATTATGGAGAGGCAGTAACTAATTGTACTTTACCAGCATTCTAAATGGGAAATCCCACAGGTATATGGCACTGTTAATGGATGGGTTCAAAGAACAGTGTTCTCCTTTCCTACATAGGTCTTTGTAAGTAAACAGCTGCCTTTCCTTACTTACCACTCAGCTCCTGGCTTCTTCTAGGTTTTCCACCATCTACCACAACACTTTTTACTTTAAACAGTGATTGCGGCAGGAAGCTACATGCTCTTTGTTTTCCAGGAATAAGTGAGCATGAAGGATGGAGGCAATGTACTAGCAGAAATCAAATGAATAGCTTTGTGCTTGTTTGTTGTCCAAATTCTTTTTTTTTTTTTTTTTTTTTTTTTGAGACAGGGTTTCACTGTGAAGTTCAGGCTGGCCTTAAGCTCACTTTGTAGCTCAGGCTGGTCTCGAACGCAATCCTCCTGCCTCAGCCTCCTGAGTGCTGGGATTACAGGCATGAGCCACCACGCCTGGCTTTTTTTTTTTTTTTTTTGTCATCCAAATTCTTAAGAAAAGTTTAAGTGTGCTCCTTCTTGCCTTTGAAGGCTGCTAAATTAGATAATGTACCCTGCTTTTCCAATTTTTTTGTTATATTAAAGAGTTTCTTTTTGCACACAATGTGGCAAGGGCCTGTACTTTTGTATATTGAGAAAAATGTAGCTGTATGATTAATGAGTGTGTTTTTCTTTATTTGGTTCACAGAAATTTACAGTTATTGGTGGCAATTGCCAAAGACCTTAAGGGAAAAGTCCACGTGTTCTGTGTCTCTCAGAACAGCACCCCCATTCTAGCCCCGGGTGAGATGACGCCGTCCATCAGAGCTTGGGCTCCCCCACTATTGTGGCCTACCTCTCTCCTAACGACAACATAGTCCTTGTTGGCTCAGTCCCAAGCACCATGGTGAGCTGCACAACAGTGTATGGGTAATGGCTGACCGCAAGTGTAATGTTATGTTAGGGTGATGATGAGCTGAGATATTCCATTGCCCAGGGATACCACAGCTGCCCTAGAGCGAGGCGTGACTCACACGTCTGTGGTGGTGTTGGAGAGAAGAAAACCTACTGTGCTGCTCATGATAGAAAATCATACGCAGGGCTGCATGATCGCTCAGGGGTCTGAGCACCTGCCTGGCGAGCACAAGGACCCTGATTTGATCCCTGGTACTGTACGTTGTGCTGGCCCTGTGCGAAACTGGGCACCAAAGCCAGAGAGTGGAGGTACATGCCTGTAATCCCAGTGCTAGGGATGCTGAGACAGGAGGATCAGTATGTGTTCAAGCTCCATCATGAGACTCCATACCAAAGAAATAAAGAAAATAAAAAAATTACAACACATACAATTACAAGGACTGAACAACAACATAAGAGAAGGTTTAAATTTGAAAAATGTATTACAGTAAAAGACACATTTCTGTGAATTCCCTCTACATCTTTTCTCTCCCTTGGAATGCACTTATCCCATCGCTCTTAACACTTTCTGAGGCAGTTCAGGAAGTCCTCTTTTGTAAGTGTCTTTCTGAGGTATGATCACAAACATGAGCGATGCAGGGCGTGATGTAATCCCTGCACTCAGGAGGCTGAGGCCTTGGACGATACCAAAACATTATGAAAAGTTTGCAATGTATTAATTTATCGAATGTGTCCTGTTAATGTGTCTTGAAATTGTCTCATCGATATTTGTACTTGAATAAAATAAAAAATAAAAAAAAGAAAGATCATAGCTAGTTTGAGACTGGCCTGAATTACAAAGTGAGCTAAGAGCCAGCCTGAGCTCCAGGTACATAGCAAGAAGCTACCTCAAAAGACAATTAATTAATTAATTGTAACCTATGAGAGCTGCTGCCAAGAGCCACCCAACAGCAAAGTAGAATAGTTAAAAAGAAAAGATGGTGTGTTCTCTTCCATCTTATTCACCAGATTTGACACTATGTGACTTCTAGCTCTTTCCAAACTCAAAATGACCAAAAAGAAAATTTTTGAAATCAAATCAGTACATCCAGGCAGCCACAACAGCATAACTAAGGACACAGGCAATGTGTTTTTTACTATAGTTAGATTTTTCAAAATTTTTCATTGTAGATTTTGATCATCCCTTCTATGCTGTCTTACCACAATCTTAAAATCAATGAGCCAAATGACTATGGACAGAGACCTCTAAAATCCTGAGCTAAAATAAGCCTTTTCTCTTTGTAAGTTGCTTATCTTGGCTATTTTGCCACGGTGATGGGAAGCTGACAGAGGCTGCAACTCTTTCCTAACATGCGGAGCAAGTGGGAAGCGATGCTTGTGATTTCCAAGGCTAGGCCAGAAGAACATGGCTGCCTGAGCACTTTGTCCTTGACCTTTCACTGTGGAGGAGGTCAGACCACATTAGAGGACACGAGCCTGACCCAAGGGACCTTCCCTGCCAGCACCAGCTCACCAGGAGAGCATACCATGATAGAGCAAACCTTCTGGTTCTAGTCAAACCTCCAGTGATACTGGATGGCCATCATGTAAGGAACCTCGAGCCAGAAGCACCTGCCCAGCTGGTCCCCACCCTGACCCACTGGAAATCTGAAAGAAAACACATACATATGCCAGGCCAAGCCACTAACTCTTAGGTATAGTTGGTCACATAGCAATGCATCACTACAGAAAAAAACAATGGGCTGACTTCTATGTTAACTTCTTTGCACCATTTATGATCTGGACAGCCCTGATGGTGCACACCTGGAATCCCAGCACTTGGAGGCTGAAACAGGAGAGTCAGTGTAAGCCCGAGGCCAGCCTGAGCTGCAAAACAAGGCCCACCCTAAAAAAATGAGAACAAACCAAAAAAGGCCCTAACAAAACAAGGTCAACCTTTTCTGAACACTTCCTCTGCCTGGAGTTTCCTCTCTTCCTCCTCCTAATACACTAGCCCTTTATCATGTCTCCCATAGTCTTTCCTTCCTTCCTCTTGAGTCCACCTAGACTTCTTGTATCTGACCTTGTTTTACTATTTCAGATAGGCTTTGCTCTGTCCTTCAGGCTGATTTTGAATTCACTGTGCAGCCCAGGCCAGCTTTGAACTTGCAGCAATCCTCCTGTCTCTGCCTCTCCAGTGCTGAGATTACAGTCATGGGCGCCCCTGTGCAGCTCGCCTTAGTCCTGAGTCTTTGCTTGACAGTCCTTGGGTCCTTGCCTCATCACCCGGGCCATCCTGAGAGACCATTGAAGGTATATTTCTGAAACACAAACAGTCTCTCCCAGCTGTGAATTCATAGGAAATACCGTGAGTACATCAAGCATTTAAGTTGACTTCCTGAAACAAAGGAGGTATTACCGGTTGGCACTACATGGCAAACAGGGCAAGCACCAAAAGAGCCAGGCTGTCTGAAGACGTTTTTCACTTTTCAGAAGAAATCCCCTCAGACAAAATCATGTAAACAGCATCCCCTAGCTCTCCATGTGTGGCTCTCTAAAGCTCCTGTCTGTCATACCATTGGGGACCCTCCAGTACTTCCCTAACATCTAAGAGACGCTGCAAAATGAAAGCTCAGTGAGGAAGGATCCACTTACATCCACCAAGATTCCACAACATAAAAACAATAGTGTGAATACAATAACTGTACATCAGTGAATTGCTGCAGCATCTATTTTGCCAAGAAAATAAAACTTGCTTTGATGCTAGCAGCGACTGCTAACACCTCATCAGGTCTGAGAATGGAAAACTGAAATACGCAAATTGTTACTTCTTAGTATTCCACTGGAAAGGTTTCAGTGTTTAGGGATAACTAGACACATATTCATGGAACATTCAACAAAGTATCTGAGGGAGGCAGGAACCCTCTATCTACTACATTTAGATTTTTAAAATTTTTGGTTAGGTTAAGCAGCAAGCCCCAGGACCTCTGTGGGCTGGACAAGTGCTCTACTCCAAGCCACATCTCCAGCTCCCAAATGTCAACTAATAACTCATACAAAGTGGAGAAGAAAGGGGACTGGTGTCTTCATTAAGTTATGTGACTCCAGGCCACAGCTATGGCAGGGGCTGGCTGGCTGTCTCTCCAGCGCCCTTGTGCTTTTATGCTTCTTAAACATCCTCCAGCCCTGTTGTGGAAATCTTTGATTTCCATCCCATGTATTTGCTTTGGGATTTACCCCATGGCCATCTCCAAAGCACAGACAGACAAAAGGAATTAAACCCTCAGTGGCTACATTTACCTAATTCTGCAATACCTTATATCCTAGACACTGAGTTAGATAGAAATTAACAAGCAGTCAGACAAGGATCGGGCCTCAAAGGAGTCAGTGCAGAAGATGAAACATGGCAAAGTTCTGGCTGGAGGTGCCTCTGAAAAAGACAAGGCCACAAGATGAAGACACAACTGCCAGGCCTTTGTGCATCCCTGAAGATAAACAGCAGGTGGAGATTATGCTGTAATTAGCACCGGCCCAGTCTAAATCCAGATCGCATCAGATGCACAGGGCGGTGACCAGAACATCTGGACCCATTCTTCCACCCCTTTCAAAGAATGTCTTTGTTCCATGTTAGAAGTTAGATTACAGGTAAGCTAAAGTTAAGGATGCCAGTCATATACCCTTGCGGTGTGCCTCGCTTTCCTATTGGATCAATATTAGATAAGCAGCTATTCTTGTAATCATACTGGTTGATTTTAGCTCCACCCACATTGTACCCGCCTCCTGCTTTTACTCCATAAAATAGTTCTGGACAGCCTCCTTGGCAACCCATTTAAGACCATGCTTGTCTCTTGGGAGCTTTCTGTGATTCTCGTTGAACTTCATTCTTAGATACTTGGGGGACATGAACTTGTCGTATCCACATCTAACAGGTTACGTGTTCTTTTTCCCTCTGCCACACTCATAATTTAACATTTTCGGTCATACGTGTTTTTATTGCTTAAGCCAGGCAGCAATGGATTTTCTGTTCCACCCCATCCAAATCATTCTGTCTACTATACTGGGAAATTCGAAAATTCTACCTCCCTGGGTGAATTGGGATGCACCTTGCCCTGATAGAATAAAACAACAACAAATAAACAAGGGAACACTTGCCAAGGACATTTCAAAGACATTAATATTTCTTTTGTTCTTTCTCTTGAAGATTGCAAGCCTTGTGATGTGTATTAAAAATCTAGAGCAATTTCTGAAGCTCAGAAACCTATTTCATTTGGGAATTAAATACCTAACTTGATTTGACCATGATATTATTTCACAAAACCAAGTAATGCGCTGTATTCTGAAATGCAGAATCTGGGCCATAGAGTCATCAACACAGCAATTACGCACATCTCTGTTGTCAACCCATGGAACATGTGGCTCTCTCACCTTACTGCTGGTGTTCCTTTTAACCTCCAGTCCCAAGAGAGAGACTTTGTCCCATGGCTTCCAGCTTCGGTCTAGGAACACTATCATGGCTGCCTCCTCCCCCAATAAAGCAAAACCAACAAAGTGAATCTACTGCATCCAAATTCATTTACATAAACACGCTAAGGCCTTTGGAAGCATTCTGTCTCAGTTACTCTTCTCTCCTTGGTGGGCAAATACCTGACACTCTAAGTTATAGAAGGAAAGGTTTATTTTGCTCACAGTTACTGGAGGTTTCAATCCACACTCAACTGGCTCCAAGGCAGAGGGGCACATGGCAGAGGGCAGCAGTTCTTGGCAGCAGGCAAAGGGCAGGGAGAAAAAGAGGAGTAGCAACAGCCCAAAGAGCTAATTTCTCTTCCCTCCCTACATTGTAATGCAAACTACCTGCCCCAGGGCAGGTGTAGCACTCTCACCTGTAATCCAATGGGTCAGGAGTTAATCGCAAACTGTAGAAGTCCACACCATGACTGCATGAAGCTGTCGAGGGACAACTAGACACAAACCACAATACACTAAAAAGGTCCGGGTTACCCTTCCCTCCTGAAATGCAAAGATGGGTCTGGAACACCGAAAATGCTGGGTGCCCTGCACAAGCTCTAGAGCCAGACCACCTGGGTTCAAATCCAGGGGGTCAAGTCCTCCTCTTATAAATGTGACCTTGGGAAGTTTACCCCCCAGACTTCAAGCCATTGTTACAAAATGTGATCAGTTATAACAGACAGTACTTAAATCCCATTCTTTATATAAATTAAATAATGACAGTAAGCCACCTGGACCAGTCCGGACAGTGCCTGGCACATGAATGCACAGCATCGCTGTAGTTACTACCATTAATACTGAAAAGTAAATTAATATGTAATGGCGACTCTTTCAAAAGATACGTCAGAGCTACAGGGAAATGAAATATGAATTAAGGTGATAATAACTTCAATATGAAGTAAATGAATCCAACCTAAACATATATTTATCATTATTACTTTGGGAAGAAAAATGATTGGAGTATACTGAAAATAAATAGTGCTGCCCCCCCAGCCCCCAGGTGCACCGAGCTGGCCACCATGACCGGGCATGGTGGCACACACCTATAATCCCAGCACTGGGGAGGCTGAAAACAGGAGGATCACTGAGTCTGAGTTGCATAGTGAGACCCTGTACCAAATACACAAAAAAATGAAACCAACAGTACACCAACAACTCATAAACCTGTTTGAATTGTCACTGTTCAAAATATCTTAGCACACTGGGCCACAGAGATAGCTTAGCGGGCTCAACACCTGCCTAGGCAAGCGCAAGGACTGAAGTTTAATTCTCAGAACCACTTGTCATGGCAGCTCTTTCCCAGGTGCTCAGAGTCGGCCACTGAGACCAGGTGTGGTGGTGCACGCCTGTAATCCCAGTGCTGGGGAGGCTGAAACAGGAGGATCACTAGTCTGAGGTATGTAGGGAGATCCAGTATCAAATACATAAAAAAAAAGTCTTAGCACAAAATTCTCAGAACATCAGTAGACCCACATAAGTATAAATTAAGTTGAAAATAAACCCCATAATACAATCTATAGTCCTTGTAATCTTTAGCATTATCAGCAGCACCAGTGTGATGGGAAATGAAGACTGTTTTTAGGTTTGCAGCTGATGTGTAACAGAAATTAGCAAACTAACTATAGATAAGTCCTTTATTGGGCCTCAGTGTAAAACAAAGCTTTATTTAGCCCTTCATCGTGTGGCACCTACTACTTAAATCAGATACACTGCAAAAAAAAAGGAAAAGTGCTAATTTTTGTCAACTGTCACTAAAAATGATAATGTGAACTTCACAAGGATGAAGCAGAGAGAAAAATAGTTTGATTTACAGTCAATTCCTCAGTTTTAGTTTGATGCTTAATATAGGATGCACACATACTCTCCAAAGCTATGGAACATGGTTGAGAATCTTGGGGATCCTACTATCATGAAATAATTAAGGCAGCAGAGTGTACTTCACGCTCCGTCTCCCGAGGATGGCAGCCCTAAACCCACTAAATCCTAAGAAGGGACCGTGGCCACCTCACCCAGCAGTAGAGACTCCAATTATGCACGCAGACCACGACTTGCATGGTACAAAGCACAATCAACCCCTGAAGAGGGACACAGTCACTCTGTCCAGCTCAACACCTCGATTATCTGATTTCTTTGCACATAAACAGCAAAAGCAATTTTAGTCGAGCAAATATGGCAGCAAAACTCCTGCTCATGAGGAGCTGTGCAGAGGAAAGAAAACCCATGTGGAAGCATGGAAAGGGTTAACTTTGTGCTCTGTGTGGGCGTGGACTCCTGTATGTGTGGGAAGCCAATTTTTCCAAGAATTAGCTTGTGAAACCAAAAGGCTGGGAGGGACTACCCCACAGAGCTAGTCCCTCCTGAGCACTTCTCACATGCCAGACACTATGCCAAGCACAATTGCATTTCATTCTCACAACAATCCTGTTAAAAGGACCATCACTGCTACTTGTGCATTACAGCCAAGGAAGCAGGAACGAAAAACAATCTTCCTCGAGGCCAAAACACTGAAAAAACGGCCAAGGAGCACGGACAGCGGGAATGCATTGGAGGTTAAGCTACTTCCCCCATGGCTATCTGTTGAAATTCTAATGTGCTAACTGTGCATGCAGCCCTACTGGGAAATGGGGTCTTTTCCGGCACTGTGAAGTAAAAAATGAGGATTTGGGGTATATCTGATACCACTGGTATGTGTTCTCATAAAAAAGAGGAAACCAGCATGTTCAGGTAAAGGGGCACCCAGGAAGAAGGTGCAGCACAGAGGCAGAGGCAGGGGTGGTAGAGACACCACACAAATCAAGGAGGCAGGGAAGGACTCTGCCAGCCAGTGTGTCGGTGCTCTGACCAAACACCTGGCATCCTCACCTCAAAGGAGGAAGGGTTTCTGTGGGTTTTATTCTTTGGCTCACTGTTGCAGGACCTTAGGTCCCATGTGGGCCTGCTCAGAGGCAGAAACATGGTGGCAGAGGGCGGGGCAGAGGAAAGCTACTCAGTTCCTGGTGACCAGAAAGCAGAGCACAAGGAAATGGCCAGAAAGTGAGGAGAACATGAGTGAGATGCATCTTTCCAATGCTACCTTGACTACTTCCTCTAACCTGGTCCTACTTCCTAAAAGTATACTCAGGTATGAACTCATTGGTGAATTAATCCAAGAATGAACGTGGTCCCCCCCCATCACATTCCAAAAGCCCTACTTGGAATACCTTAGTCTTTCAGGTGATATTTTTCATTCAAACCGTATGAGATTCTATGTAGACCATGGGAGGAAAAGAACCTGTCCAATACCTTGATTGTGGAATGCTACCATCCAGGACTGAGACTCCCAAACCTCATAGTATTGATGCCATGTAGTTTGCTCTGAGCTGTTAAGGCAGTTTCAGGAAACTAACTGAACACCCAGGGCTCTCACCAGCTACTTCTTTTCCTCTCTGTACTTTCCACTTAACCTGAACTTACAAGGAACAGAGACTGTCATGGTCTGGGGTTTTGCAAGGGGGACATTGCAATACAGGGCACACGTTATAAGACTGTTTCATAATCACCCAAAGAATCACATACAAGACTGCAAGAAATCTCTCCACACGCTATAGAGCAAAGAATCCAGCTGTGGGCCTTGAGCCCATGACAACGACCTGCAAGAGAGCAGCTGAAGACCTAGAGCCCACAACATCGCCTCCACAAGTCCAACTGGAGGCCTAGAGCCCAGGACAATGTCTCATGCAAGCCCACTACGGTGTCCTGGAAGGGCCCAAAGGTCAGTGGTGGAAGCTAGCAAGGCTATGTCAGCAGGAGGATGGATCTGTGCTAGCAGGTTGGGGGATCTGAATTGGAGCCAGGAAGCAATGCTCAAGGTAGGTACTGAAAAGTATCACAGACATCCTCAGAAACAGTGAGGTCTAAAATTCTTCCTCTCAGGAGAACAACCAAGTTTACCAGGAAATCCAGCACAACAAGGTCCCCCAGCAAAATAACCCAAGAGAACCAGCAGTTTCCAACAGTTCTTCTCCAAACAGCTACTCTAACAGCCTCCCTGCAGCTTCTCTCCTTCTACCTCTTATGCTGCTGTACCTTCAGGTGGGCTCCCCACACCAGCACCACTGGTTTGGTTCAGCTGGGTGTTACAAGCTGACCACCAGTTGGCAATCCACTGCAGAAACTAAAACTTCCACTCTCTTTTCCTCTTTGGAGTTAAGATTGCAGGTGGAAAATGTAGCATATTTTGAACTGAGACCAATAGTATTTTTTTAACTGAAGTTGAAACAAGAGCAATGAGCCCCTCCAAGCTACCAGCCTCCACCCATTTCAGCAGCCTGCGATTTCATTTGGACTCATGCAGGGAGCAATTCGAAAACAGGCTGCCCCTTCCAAGTGCGGTATCTGGTGGCCTGGCCCAGTTCACTGCAATGAGGTAAGGCCCGTGGGGAGATTCCAGAACGTGGAATTGGATCTGCTTACACCCCCAGGGTGAGCCAGACCTCTGTGCAGGAGAGAGAGCTTCTGTAGCCGGAAGGGTCAGGATGTGCCAGGGGAACTCTATCTGCTGAACATCAACACTGTGGATGAGTCAGAGTCAGCTCAGGTAACCTGGCCAGGATCTGCAGGTCAGGCTTGGACTGAGATGAATCAGACAGAGCCAAGCCTGGAGACGGAAAAACCAGGAACACAGAATATTCCCAGGTGTATCAGTCAGATCAGAGACATCTTCATGAGGGAATTATGAGCAGGTATTAATGACCAGGCTGCAGGAGAGAGATAAAATTCAGTCTCTGTAATAAGGGGCTGATGGGAACCAGGAAGAGCTAAAGGCCCAGCTCTGTGTACTGCTAAGACTTGGATTTTGGCACTTAGACGAAGACAGAGCCAGGTACAAAACACCAGTCAATCTGACATTCTCTGTTGTTGCTCTCTCCAGTTCTATGGACTCCCTCTGAATCTCCAGGGCGGGGCAGGGAAAGGCATGGCAGGTAGAAAGGACAGAAGCTATCAGAAAGTGGGCAGCCAATGACCCAATGTATACTTCTTACAGCATTTTCTGGTGGAACAAGGCGAGTATCTTGCAGCAGTCAACTCTTCAATCCTATAACAAAATACCTGAAGCAGATTACTATCTAGAAAACAAGAGTTTTATTTGGTACAGTTTGGGAAACTGTCCACCCAAAAAGCACCGCACAGGACCTAGCAAGCATCTCACCCCACCCCCACCCTGCCCCTGTCACATCATGGTGAAAGCATACATCTGTCTTGTGGTCTCTTTTCCTGTTCTTATAAAGCCACCAGCATTCAATTATGGGGGCTTCACCCTAGGAATGCTACCTAGTTGGCTCACTTTCCAGAGGCTCCACCCCTTAAAGCCCATAGTTAGATTAAATCTCTGCCATTAATGTATCACCTTAGGGATTAAACTTCCAGTTGAGTTTGGGGGACAAACCCTACCAGATTCCAGGTCCTACTTTAGAACACCCATGGAAAAAATAACCCAAATGAATGCAGTTAAGTAGTGCTTATAAGTAAATTCTAAATAGAATAATTACTCATCTGGAGAGGGTTTTTTTTTTGTTTTTTTTTTTTTTACCTTT